>JACGWL010000974.1:0-23499 GCA_034509725.1 Sesamum angolense
GCACAACTCGGGCAAATTTTCTGTTCAATCAGCAATTGAACTGTTCCAACCGCGTAATAATGAAATGGAATGGCATGGACTCCTACAGGGCAGGTATACAATCCCAAGACACTCTTTCATTTTATGGTTGGCTATTTTGGAGAAACTATCCACTATGGACAAAGCTTGGTTATCTCATGGAGATAATGGATGTGTACTATGTGATGGACACTTTATGGAGACACACGAGCACCTCTTCTTCAACTGTCAATACTCGAGGCGATGCTTACACCTAGTACAGAGACAGGTTCGGTTAAAATGGCCATTCTCGGGCTGGCAGCAAGGCATTAGTTGGGCTAGCAGACGGTGGAGATCTTCACACTTAGCTAATGCAGCCTCTCGAGCGTTACTTGCAGCTTTGGTGTACTATCTATGGAATGAAAGAAATAACAGGAAGTTCAATAACACGGCAGCAGCAGCAGATTCAGTAGCATACAGGGTGGTTGAAGAAATTCGACTAAGGATTCAAATTGAGGAATGTAATCCTTCTTTACAAACTAGAGCATTGTATAGGATTTGGAAAAAAGCTTGGCCACATTAGCACCAGGCCCATTCTTTGCATAGCCTTGTACATGTGTATAGTATTCTTTATTCATTTATGCAAATTACCGTTACCCAAAATTTGCTAGGTGAAATAATAACTACAAGTTAGTAGGAAGGATAAGCAAACTTTGTTTAATAAAACCGTGCATAATAGCTGAAATAAAAACTGAGTCCGAATTGACAAAACCTGACCTAGAGAGTAGGTATTAACACATAATAGTGCTTGGTAAATTTGCTAGGTGAAATATCAACTACAAGTTAGTAAGATTGATAAGCAAACTTTGTTTAATAAAACCGTGCAAAACAGCAGAAATAAAAACTGTTTCGAATCTGACGAAACTTGACCCAGAGGTAAGTCTTCAACATAATAGAGCGTGGTAAATTTGCTAGGTGAAATAATAACTACAACTTAGTAGGATGGATAAGCAAACTTTCTTTAATAAAACCGTGCAAAATAGCTGAAATAAAAACTGTCTCCGAATCTGACGAAACTTGACCCAAAAGTTGGTCTAAACACATAATAGTGCGTGGTAAATTTGCTATGTGTAATAATAACTTCAAGTTAGTAATATGGATAAGCAAACTTTTTTAAATAAAACCGTGCAAATAGCTGAAATAAAAACTGTCTCCAAATCTGACGAAACTTGACCCAGAGGTAGGTCTTCACACATAATAGTGCGTGGCAAATTTGCTAGGTGAAATAATAACAACAAGTTAGTAAACATGGATAAGCAAACTTTCTTTAATAAAACCGTGCAAAAAAGCTGAAATAAAAACTATCTCCGAATCTGAGGAAACTTGACCCAGAGGTAGGTCTTAACGCATAATAGTACGTGATAAATTTGCTTGGTGAAATAATTACTACAAGTTAGTTAGATGGATAAACAAACTTTTTTTAATAAAATCGTGCAAAATAACTGAAATAAAAACTGTCTCCGAATCTGACGAAACTTGACCCAGAAGTAGGTCTTAACACATAATAGTGCGTGGCAAATTTGCTCGGTAAATAATAACTACAAGTTAGTAAGATGGATAAACAAACTTTCTTTATAAAACGTGCAAAAAAGCTGAAATAAAAACTGTCTCGAATCTGACGAAACTTGACCCAGAGGTAGGTCTTCACACATAATAGTGCGTGGTAAATTTGCTAGGTGAAATAATAACTACAAGTTAGTAGGAAGGATAAGCAAACTTTCTTTAATAAAACCGTGCAAAATAGCTAAATAAAAACTGACTCCGAATCTGACAAAACTTGACCCAGAGTAGGTTTTACCACATAATAATGTTTGGTAAATTTGCTAGGTGAAATAATAACTACAAGTTAGTAAGATGGATAAGCAAACTTTCTTTAATAAAACGTGCAAAAAGCTGAAATAAAAACTGTCTCGAATCTGACGAAACTTGACCCAGAGGTAGGTCTTACACATAATAGTGCGTGGCAAATTGCTAGGTGAAATAATAACTACAAGTTAGTAAGATGGATAAGCAAACTTTCTTTTAATAAAACCGTGCAAAATAGCTGAAATAAAAACTGTCTCGAATCTGACGAAACTTGACCCAGAGTAGGTCTTAACACATAATAGTGCGTGGTAAATTTGCTAGGTGAAATAATAACTACAAGTTAGTAGATGGATAAGCAAATTTTCTTTAATAAAACCGTGCAAAAAAGCTGAAATAAAACTATGTCCGAATCTGACGAAACTTGACCCAGAGGTAGGTCTTAACACATAATAGTGCGTGGTAAATTTGCTTGGTGAAATAATAACTACAAGTTAGTAAGATGGATAAGCAAACTTTCTTTAATAAAACCGTGCAAAAAAGCTGAAATAAAAACTGTCTCCGAATCTGACGAAACTTGACCCAGAGGTAGGTCTTAACACATAATAGTGCGTGGTAAATTTGCTAAGTGAAATAATAACTACAAGTTAGTAAGATGGATAAGCAAACTTTCTTTAATAAAACCAAAAAAAAGCTGAAATAAAACTATCTCCGAATCTGACAAACTTGACCCAGAGGTAGGTCTTAACACATAATAGTGCGTGGTAAATTTGCTAGGTGAAATAATAACTACAAGTTAGTAGATGGATAAGCAAACTTTCTTTAATAAAACGTGCAAAATCTGAAATAAAAACTGTCTCCGAATCTGACGAAACTTGACCCAGAGTAGGTCTTAACACATAATAGTGCGTGGTAAATTTGCTAGGTGAAATAATAACTACAAGTTAGTAAATGGATAAGCAAACTTTCTTTAATAAAACCGTGCAAAAAGCTGAAATAAAAACTGTCCGAATCTGACGAAACTTGACCCAGAGGTAGGTCTTAACACATAATAGTGCGTGGTAAATTTGCTTGGTGAAATAATAACTACAAGTTAGTAAGATGGATAAGCAAACTTTCTTTAATAAAACCGTGCAAAAGCTGAAATAAAAACTGTCTCCGAATCTGACGAAACTTGACCCAGAGGTAGGTCTACACATAATAGTGCGTGGCAAAATTTGCTAGTGAAATAATAACTACAAGTTAGTAAGATGGATAAGCAAACTTTCTTTAATAAAACCGTGCAAAAAGCTGAAATAAAAACTATCTCCGAATCTGACGAAACTTGACCCAGAGGTAGGTCTTAACATAATAGTGCGTGGTAAATTTGCTAGGTGAAATAATACTACAAGTTAGTAGATGGATAAGCAAACTTTCTTTAATAAAACGTGCAAAATGAAATAAAAACTGTCTCCGAATCTGACGAAACTTGACCCAGAGTAGGTCTTAACACATAATAGTGCGTGGTAAATTTGCTAGGTGAAATAATAACTACAAGTTAGTAAGATGGATAAGCAAACTTTCTTTAATAAAACCGTGCAAAAAGCTGAAATAAAAACTGTCTCCGAATCTGACGAAACTTGACCCAGAGGTAGGTCTTAACACATAATAGTGCGTGGTAATTTGCTAGGTGAAATAATAACTACAAGTTAGTAGATGGATAAGCAAACTTTCTTTAATAAAACGTGCAAAAAACTGAAATAAAAACTGTCTCCGAATCTGACGAAACTTGACCCAGAGGTAGGTCTTAACACATAATAGTGCGTGGTAAATTTGCTAGGTGAAATAATAACTACAAGTTAGTAAGATGGATAAGCAAACTTTCTTTAATAAACGTGCAAAAAAGCTGAAATAAAAACTGTCTCCGAATCTGACGAAACTTGACCCAGAGGTAGGTCTTAACATAATAGTGCGTGGTAAATTTGCTAGGTGAAATAATAACTACAAGTTAGTAAGATGGATAAGCAAACTTTCTTTAATAAAACCGTGCAAAAAGCTAAAAAAAACTGTCTCCGAATCTGACAAACTTGACCCAGAGGTAGGTCTTAACACATAATAGTGCTGGTAAATTTGCTAGTGAAATAATAACTACAAGTTAGTAAGATGGATAAGCAAACTTTCTTTAATAAAACCGTGCAAAAAAGCTGAAATAAAAACTGTCTCCGAATCTGACGAAACTTGACCCAGAGGTAGGTCTTAACACATAATAGTGCGTGGTAAATTTGCTAGGTGAAATAATAACTACAAGTTAGTAAGATGGATAAGCAAACTTTCTTTAATAAAACCGTGCAAAAGCTGAAATAAAACTGTCTCCGAATCTGACGAAACTTGACCCAGAGTAGGTCTTAACACATAATAGTGCGTGGTAAATTTGCTAGGTGAAATAATAACTACAAGTTAGTAAGATGGATAAGCAAACTTTCTTTAATAAAACCGTGCAAAATAGCTGAAATAAAACTATTCCGAATCTGAGGAAACTTGACCCAGAGGTAGGTCTTAACACATAATAGTGTGGTAAATTTGCTTGGTGAAATAATTACTACAAGTTAGTAAGATGGATAAGCAAACTTTCTTTAATAAAACCGTGCAAAACTAAAATAAAAACTGTCTCCGAATCTGACGAAATTTGACCAGAGGTAGGTCTTAACACATAATAGTGCGTGGCAAATTTGCTAAGTGAAATAATAACTACAAGTTAGTAAGATGGATAAGCAAACTTTCTTTAATAAAACCGTGCAAAAAGCTGAAATAAAAACTACTCCGAATCTGAGGAAACTTGACCCAGAGGTAGGTCTTAACGCATAATAGTGTGGTAAATTTGCTAGGTGAAATAATAACTACAAGTTAGTAGATGGATAAGCAAACTTTCTTTAATAAAACGTGCAAAATAACTGAAATAAAAACTGTCTCCGAATCTGACGAAACTTGACCCAGAGTAGGTCTTAACACATAATAGTGCGTGGCAAATTTGCTCGTAAATAATAACTACAAGTTAGTAAGATGGATAAAAACTTTCTTTTAAAACGTGCAAAACTGAAATAAAAACTGTCTCGAATCTGACGAAACTTGACCCAGAGGTAGGTCTTCACACATAATAGTGCGTGGTAAATTTGCTAGGTGAAATAATAACTACAAGTTAGTAGGAAGGATAAGCAAACTTTCTTTAATAAAACGTGCAAAAAAAATAAAAACTGACTCCGAATCTGACAAAAACTTGACCTAGAGTAGGTTTTACCACAGAATAATGTTTGGTAAATTTGCTAGGTGAAATAATAACTACAAGTTAGTAAGATGGATAAGCAAACTTTCTTTAATAAAACGTGCAAAAAAGCTGAAATAAAAACTGTCTCGAATCTGACGAAACTTGACCCAGAGGTAGGTCTTAACATAATAGTGCGTGAAATTGCTAGGTGAAATAATAACTACAAGTTAGTAAAATGGATAAGCAAACTTTCTTTAATAAAACCGTGCAAAATAGCTGAAATAAAAACTGTCTCGAATCTGACGAAACTTGACCCAGAGTAGGTCTTAACACATAATAGTGCGTGGTAAATTTGCTAGGTGAAATAATAACTACAAGTTAGTAATGGATAAGCAAATTTTCTTTAATAAAACCGTGCAAAATAGCTGAAATAAACTATGTCCGAATCTGAGGAAACTTGACCAGAGGTAGGTCTTAACACATAATAGTACGTGATAAATTTGCTTGGTGAAATAATTACTACAAGTTAGAAAGATGGACAAGCAAACTTTCTTTAATAAAACCGTGCAAAAAAGCTAAAATAAAAACTGTCTCCGAATCTGACGAAATTTGACCAGAGGTAGGTCTCAAACACACATAATAGTGCGTGGCAAATTTGCTAAGTGAAATAATAACTACAAGTTAGTAAGATGGATAAGCAAACTTTCTTTAATAAAACCGTGCGAAAAAACTGAAATAAAAACTATCTCCGAATCTGAGGAAACTTGACCCAGAGGTAGGTCTTAACGCATAATAGTCGTGATAAATTTGCTTGGTGAAATAATACTACAAGTTAGTAGATGGATAACAAACTTTCTTTAAAAAACGTGCAAAATAACTGAAATAAAAACTGTCTCCGAATCTGACGAAACTTGACCCAGAGTAGGTCTTAACACATAATAGTGCGTGGAAATTTGCTAAATAATAACTACAAGTTAGTAAGATGGATAAACAACTTTTTTATAAAAACGTGCAAAAAGCTGAAATAAAAACTGTCTCGAATCTGACGAAACTTGACCCAGAGGTAGGTCTTCACACATAATAGTGCGTGGTAAATTTGCTAGGTGAAATAATAACTACAAGTTAGTAGGATGGATAAGCAAACTTTCTTTAATAAAACCGTGCAAAATAGCTAAAATAAAAACTGACTCCGAATCTGACAAAACTTGACCTAGAGTAGGTCTTAACACATAATAATGTGGTAAATTTGCTAGGTGAAATAATAACTACAAGTTAGTAAGATGGATAAGCAAACTTTCTTTAATAAAATCGTGCAAAAAAGCTGAAATAAAACTGTCTCGAATCTGACGAAACTTGACCCAGAGGTATGTCTTCACACATAGTAGTGCGTGGCAAATTGCTAGGTGAAATAATAACTACAAGTTAGTAAAAGATGGATAAGCAAACTTTATTTAATAAACCGTGCAAAATAGCTGAAGTAAATCTATCTACGAATCTGACGAAACTTGACCCAGAGTAGGTCTTAACACATAATAGTGCGTGGTAAATTTGCTAGGTGAAATAATAACTACAACTTAGTAGATGGATAAGCAAATTTTCTTTAATAAAACCGTGCAAAATAGCTGAAATACTATGTCCGAATCTGAGGAAACTTGACCCAGAGTTAGGTCTTAACGCATAATAGTACGTGATAATTTTGCTTGTTGAAATAATTAATACAAGTTGGAAATATGGATAAGCAAACTTTCTTTAATAAAACTGTGCAAAAAAGCTGAAATAAAAACTATCTCCGAATCTGACGAAGCTTGACCAAGAGGAGGTAGGTCTTAACACATAATAGTGCGTGGTAAATTTTCTAAGTGAAATAATAACTAAAAGTTAGTAAGATGATAAGCAAACTTTCATTAATAAACCATGCAAAAAAACTGAAATTAAAACTGACTCCGAATCTGACAAAACTTGACCCGGAGGTAGGTCTTAACGCATAATAGTGCGTGGTAAATTTGCTAGGTGAAATAAACTACAAGTTAGTAAGATTGATAAGCAAACTTTCTTTATTAAAACCGTGCAAAACAGTAGAAATAAAAACTATTTTCGAATCTGATGAAACTTTATACAGAGGTAGGTCTTAACGCATATTAGTACGTGATAAATTTGCTTGGTGAAATAATTACTACAAGTTAGAAAGATGGATAAGCAAACTTTCTTTAATAAAACCGTGCAAAACAAGAGGTACGTGAACAGCGAAAAATTTGCGAGATGGACCCCAATTCTCTCTGTTCTCTCACACACACTACACACATTGATCATAAGCACTACACACTGAAAACCCTACGTCGAATACTGGAGATGATGATTCTTCAGCAGATTTGACAACACGAGTCAATCAAGTTTTTAATTTTCAAGAATTCTTTCAGTTAGCCTCTAAAATTGTGGACGGTGACCCCGATTCTATGGCTGCTTTGACTTCTTTGAAAGAAAAGTGGGAAGTGAAGTTTGGAAATTTGCATGCACAGCCGTTGAAATATGTAGCAGATCGAACGGCAATCCCGTTTAGGGGGGGACTTCGTCCAATTCGGATTCCACGACGACATGTTAATCTTGAACCCAATTCCGATTCTCATTCTGTAAGGGTTTTTGACTCGAATTCTGGGAGACAGAGTTTTGATGCAGCAAGATTTTCTATTCATAATTTGTTAAATTCGACTAAATTGGATTATGTGCGCGATAGGGCTGTTGAAAACCCTACATCTAATGATAATTTTGTGAGTCTTGATGAGGATACAGGAGATGATGAAGTTCAAGTCAGTACGAAGTCAGATTTCTTTGTGGGTAATATTCCAATTAAAACTGCCAATTCAGAATTCCATGATACAATTGCAGAGGCGTTCCACCAATCTTCGCGCAAAGAACTCTGTTATATTCCCCTACTCTGCAAAAGGGTGAAATAGTGGGTCGACCGTCGACGAAAGTAGTCGAAACTGGTTCTAAACGCTGGAACATGACTGCAGTGGGCTATTTTCTGGGGAGCAAGCCTTATTTCCACCATCTTGAAGCGTTCGCAAAGAAGAATTGGACATCATTGATACGGGTCACTGCTACGGTAAATGGGTTCTTCTTTTTCCAATATAATTCAATAGCAGCCATGGAAGAAATTATTGAAGGTGGTCCTTGGCTTTTCCAAGGCCAACCTATAGTGCTTTAAAGATGGGAGCCTGGAATGTCATTACAAAAGCAGAAACATACACAAATCCCAGTTTAGATTAGGTTGAAACATCTCCCGATGGAATATTGGACAACTGAAGGATTAAGCGTCGTTGCCAGTGGAGTGGGTAAACCTTTATACTCAGATGCAGTTACAAAATAGTGTTCTCTGCTAGATTATGCTCGACTGTGCGTAATGTTGGACTACAATTCTATGTTGCCGAAACACATAGTGATTATTAGCCCAATTCTTCGAGATGGAAAGGAAGTCCCTGTTCGTGTAGACATTGATTATGAATGGCTTCCTCAGAGATGTAAGAATGCCAATCTCTGGGTCATAATGCGGAATCCTGCCCAGGAAAAAAGAAAGTTTTCTCAACAAAACCAGTGGAAGTCTATGTCCAGAAAACACGGTCAAAGGCTGAGGTGGAAAGAAAGAATGAGGTGGAGCATGTACAACAAATGGAGGTGGACAGTACACTAGCTGTTACTAAAGGGGAAAAGGGGATTTTCACTGAACTCACTAAACAGGGGCTGATATCGAAAGGGGAATCCTCCAAAGGTAAGGACATTGTACTCTATAACCAGTTTGAATTGCTACACAATGACAATTTGGGAGATACTGAAGATCCTATGTGCACTGCCGAACTGAATGTTACTACCACGGGTCCTATTCAAAGAAGCCCGCTGAACATCCCTCCATGATTTGTGCTGCAACTTGGAATGTTAGAGGACTGAACGGAGTAGCTCACCAAAGATCTGTTGGCCAACTTGTAGGTGAGTTTAACATCAAATTTCTAGGTTTGCTTGAGACTAGGGTGTGAGTTACTAATGCACCACTTGTACAAAAAAACACTCTTCCTTATTGGCGTTGCTTTGTAGATTATAATGAGCCTAGGAGTAGAATTTGGTTGAATTGGTGTGAAGGTGAAGTGCAGGTTGAAATTTTGGCTGTAAATACACAATTTATACACTGTCAAGTGACTAATAAAAGAGCACACACCAAGTGTTTGATAACAGTCCTCTATGGAGAAAATGAAGTCATAAAACGAAGGGAACTGTGGCAGGGCCTAATACAACTATCTAGAGGCATTACAGATGAACCGTGGCTAGTCATGGGTGATTTTAATGCAGTTCTAGATGATAGTTAAGTAAATGGGTATGCGGTTGATACGAGTGCTTCTATGGCTGATTTTCTGGAGTGTATTACTGAGTCAGAATTAACCCATCTACCATTTACGGGTGCTAATTTTACTTGGCACAATTGTAGCGATGGGAACGAAGTTTATGGAAATGGCTCGACAGAATGCTAGTGAATGAAGCTTGGCTGGTTCAATGGCCCCAATCCAAGTACATCAGTTCATATCCTCGCACATCAGACCATTCTCCACTCATATTACAGGGGCAAGATAACCAAGTAAACATCTCCATGTTCAGATTTGATAATTATATGACTAAGATGCCTGGTTTTCTACACCTGGTTGAGGAACACTGGAGACAGCAAGTTGCTGGGACTGATATGTATATTCTAGCCAGGAAACTCAAGGCAATGAAGCCCATTTTCAGAAAGTTTAGGAAAAACACATGGAGATCTAACTCATAATGTACAACAGGCTGCTCATTTCTTGCACAAAGCCCAACTGTTATCACACGAATTTAAGCATTTAAGCATATTGTTACAACTTCAGAAATGCTGTCAAATGATATACTGTAAGGCCACTACAATGGAAGTCAATATGCTGAAACAGAGAGCCAAAATTGCATGGCCCAAGGGAGGTGATAACTGTTCTAAGATTTTCTTTCGGAAAATTACTGCACGGAGAGCTTCCCAAAGAGTTTACCAGATAAAGAATGAGGACGGCCACCTCTTGACAGATTACACTGCTGTAACAGGGGAATTTGTTACCTACTTTAAGAAGCTATTAGGGGCTCACAACGACAATCACAGAATCTGGATCACCTACAGCCATTTGCTAGATACCTCATTTCTGAAAACGAGGCAACACAGATTAGCTCCCATGTTCAAAGATCTGAGATTAAAGAGGCATTGTTTGATATAAATGAGGATAGTGCCCCAGGGCTGGATGGTTTCTCTTCGGGTTTCTTTAAGGCTACTTGGGCTGTGACAGGTGAAGATGTCTGCCGTGCTGTCATGGAATTCTTTAATAATGGCAGATTATTAAAACAGTTGAATGCTACACTGATCACTCTTATTCCTATGGTTCAACTTCCTACTAAGGTAGGAGATTTTCGTCCCATATCCTGCTGCAACGTAGTCTACAAGATCATCACAAAAATCATGGTTAAACGAATGCAACTTGTATTGGAGAAACTAGTTGATAACTGCCAGAATGCATTTGTCCCCGGGAGAAGCATATCGGATAATATCCTCCTCGCTCAAGAACTAGTATCAGGCTATAATCAGAAAAAATTACCTCCCCGATGCACCATCAAGGTTGATTTACAGAAAGCATATGATATGGTTAACTGGGACTACTCTTGGTTGTTTTGCGATTATTCAAATTTCCGAACAGATTCATTTTGTGGGTCGAACAGTGCATCACTACAGCATCTTTCTCAATCTCATTGAATGGAACCGTACATGGCTTCTTTCCTAGCACTCGGGGCCTCCGACAGGGGTCCAATATCCCCATATCTCTTTGTTTTGGTGATGGAATCCTTGCATTTACTCATCAAAAGTACAGTACAGAATGATAATAACTTTCAATTTCATTGGAGATGTAAAAGACATGGGTATTGTCAACCTCTGTTTTGCACACGACCTGCTATTATTTTGCAAATCTGACATATACTCGGCCATAGTTTTACAAGGAATATTACAGGAATTTAAAGGGATTACAGGTCTACATGTCAATGCTCAAAAAAGTCAGATCCTGTTCTCTAAGGCAGTAGCACAAGTACAAAATCAGATTCAAACTATATTTGGATTTCCACAAGGTACGTTTCTAGTTCGCTATCTAGGGTACCACTGATTACATCCAAACTATCTCTTGCGGATTGTACGCCTCTTATACTGAAAATCGAAGCTAGGATAGCTGGATGGAATCAACTAAAATTGACTTATGCAGGCCGAACTCAACTGATCAAATCTGTCCTAAGTTCGATCCACCAATATTGGTGTTCAGTTTTTCATATTACCGAAGGGTGTGATAAAACTTATTGAAACAAAACTTCGCAATTTCTTATGGAGAGGTGGAACAGAGACTGGTGGATATAAGGTTGCGTGGGAACAAGTATGCAAACCTTCATCACATGGTGGCCTCGGCATCTGGAATATTCAAATGATGAATAATGCATTAATGGGAAAACACCTGTGCCAAGTACTCACAAAGAAGCAAGACTCGATTTGGGTTTCATGGATAATGAAATATAATTTGAAGCATGGAACCTTATGGGCAGCAAATGATAAGGAAGGCTCATGGACTTGGAAAAAATTACTGAAACTTCGAACCCATCTTATCAAAGGGATTCAGTATCGGATTGGAGATGGGACAGAGTTTAAACTGTGGCTCGACCCGTGGCATCCTGATGGCGCACTGTTGCACAGATATCCTCATGGCCCGTTAATCACTGGACTACAAATGGACTCCCCTTTAAGCACGGTAATTGTTGGAGATAACTGGCAGTGGCCTTTTGAACACCATATTGATATCAATGATATTATTAACAAACTTCCGGCTATTCATAGTGGTGAGAATGATGCTATTATATGGAAAAGCAACTCAGGCACATACTCCACAGAAACTCAAGTCCAAGCAGCTCAGTTGAATGGGCTTCTCTATTTCATGGTCCATTTCATACACCAGACATAATTTCATTATTTGGCTCGCAATTCTGGAACGGTTGTCAACCCTTGACAAACCATGGTGCAACTCCATGAACTAAGGCTGTGTTTTATGTGATGGCTGCCAAACTGAAACACACAATCACCTCTTCTTTTGCTGCTCCTACACTAAGACAATATTCCACATACTTGGTAGTACACTGCACTTCCATTGGTCATATACTGACTGGAAGATGGGAATCAAATGGGCGAGTAAAAGATGGCGGGGATCCCATCTACTGAATGCAGCACATAGATCATTATTGGCTGCAGTGATCTATTACACATGGAAGGAGAGAAACAACAGAATCTTTCAAGGAACATTCAAGTGCTGAGGTTGAACATCATTGTGATGAAAAATCATGAACACTGTAGAGATTGTTATAGAAGATATTAGTTAGTATTCATTTTACATTGTATTATAGATTTATGATTATAGCTTGAGATCAATTCCATGATGAACTTTGTTGTAATAATTTTTAATTATTTTTATTAAATATAAATTTACTTACCCAAAAAAAAAAAAAAAAAAAACCGTGCAAACAGTTTGAAATAAAAATTGGTCTCGAATCCGAAACTTGACCCAGAGGTAGTCTTAACACATAATAATGTGTGTATGGTAAATTTGCTAAGGTGAAATAATAACTACAAGTTAGTAAGATAGGTAAGCAAATATTCTTTAAAAATAAAATCGTGCAAAATAGCTGAAATGAATAAAAGTCTCTAATCCAACGAAATTTGACCCAGAGGTAGGTTTAACACATAATAATGTGCGGTACATTTCCTAAGTGAAATAATATCTACAAGTTAGTAAGATGGATAAGCAAACTTTATTTAATTAAACGTGCAAAATAGCTGAAATAAAAACTGTCTCCAAAAAACCGTGCAAAAAAAAATTAATAATGATAGAAAATTCTCTCCGTTCTCTCTCACACACTACACCTCCCACACACACTAACCCTAATTCTTCCGATGCACCCTCGGCCATGGCACCCATGGCGGACGCCAACGATGCTGTCGACGGCGATGACGGCTCAGTCTCGGACATTCCGACGACGGTCCCGCGCCTTTAACTGTTCCGTTAGAAGAAAAATCAAACGGTTTTCAATTTTCAAGAATTCTACCAACTAGCTTCAAGGGTAATTGATGATGGGGACGCTGAATCCATGGCTGCGCTGCTGGAACTGAAACTACGGTGGTCGGCAAAATTTGGAGAAGATGACTCGATTGACGGCGGCCATGGCGGTTTCCGACCAGTTCAGAACCGCCCCTCGACACCGTTTGTAGGGACAATCGTTGCACGGCCGGCACGCCGCTTCCCTCGATTACCCACCCCCGAACAAGCGGTGCTCATCCTCCATGGAACGGCGCATGACCCTAGGGCCACGCGTACGGAGCCGCCGACAAGCGCCTTGGGAGTTGCATCGATTGTTGCGGCTAAGGTTTCGTTAAGCCCTACTGAGCCGACAGGCCCCTCGGGATTGGGTGAACCCAGCCGCACGCCGACTCACACGCCGATAGGCCCCTCGTCCATTGATTTGCCGGTCGAAACCGCCATGGAAAGCTCGAGTTCTATGGCTCCCGAACAGGCCGCGTCTTCTCCGTCGACAGTGGCGGCGCCTAGGCTTCTATGGTGTCGACCCCAACGTCACCCACTGCCGTCTCCCTCTTACTGTCAACGACGGCTATTGCTCAATCCGATTCATTATCGGCTATGGACGGCTTCATGAAGACGATGGCACCAGACGCCTCTTCGCCTCCCATTCGGATTCGGAACTCGCCGCCACCGCTCCACACGGCCACAGCCTCTCCAGCAAAACCAGTCCAGGCCTCATGGACCCTAGTTACAGCGCTGCCGGCCAACGGGACTGTTCCGGCTTTTCCTCTGCCGGAAACAGCAGCCGCGCCGCCACTGCCCCGGCCACGCAGCTTCTCAATCACAGGGTTTCCTTTGATGCGTTCATCGATTTCATGGTCTACATCTCCGCGCCACCGCTGCCAATCGATACTGCACCGGCGGCCCCTCCGCCGAAATTTTTATTGGTAATGTCCTGTTAACGCCTAGCTCGAATTCTTTCTCGTTAGGCGATAAGATTACTGAAGGATTCCATAATTCATCGCGTAAAACACTGTCCTTTGTGCCTCCATCGCTGCAAAACGGTGAGGTTGTGGTTCGGCCTTCTATTGATCGGAATGGTTCTTCTCGTTGGAAAACGACTGTCCTCGGTTACTTTCTTGGTAAACGGCCATACTTTCATCATCTGAATACCTATGTCCGTTCTATATGGCCGGCTGTCCGGGAGGTTACGGCTACTGTGACCGGGTTTTACTTCTTCCAATTCAAAATGGAAGCGGCCATGGAAGAAGTGATTGAAGGGGGGCCATGGCTGTTCCAAGGTCAGCCCATCGTTTTGCAAAAATGGGAACCGAGCATGGCATTGAGGAAACTAAAGCATACACAGGTCCCTGTGTGGATTAAATTGCGTCATTTGCCGGTTGAGCTGTGGACAACTGACGGATTGAGCACTGTGGCTAGTGGGATTGGTAAACCGTTGTATCCTGACGCGATTACTCGAGCATGCACGAGGTTGGATTTTGCTCGTGTGTGTATCATGCTGGATATTAGCTCCAAATTACCCCAACATGTTATTATTATGATTCCTTTGGAAAATGGAGGAGAGTAGGCATGCAAAGTTGATGTGGAGTACGAATGGCTTCCTCCAAAGTGTACTTCGTGCCATTGCTTGGGTCATGCAACGTCAACTTGTGTATCACATAAGCCCCCGAAACCGGTTGTGCTGTCTATGTTCAAAAACCGAAGCAGGTGGTTCCCCCAGCCTCGGTCCCGGTCGTTGAACCTACACCTGAGCCTTTTGAGGATGAGGCTATTATGGAATCGGATGTTATGATAAAGGACAAGGGTAAACAAATTGTGCTATTTAATACCTTTAATTTATTACAGTCCACTAATGATGATGTAGAGTGTTCGTCTCGGGGTCCTAATGAAAGCAGCTCTCTTTGTGTTGATCCATGTTGAATGCTGCTATATGGAATGTTCGGGGCCTGAATCGACGAGACCATCAGATTGCCGTTTGGGAATTGGCTATAAATTCCAGTTTACATTTTCATGGCTTACTTGAAACACGTGTGACATTAACGAATGCTGTCCGTGTGCAAAATGGTATTCTGCCTAGGTGGAAATGGTTTTCTGATTATAATAGTGCTGGTAATCGTATTTGGCTTGCATGGAATGATGACTTTCTTGATATTGCTATTGTGGATATTGGTGTTCAGTTTGTCCACTGTCGAATTTTTATCCGTAGCTCCCATATCTATGTCTTGGTTATTGTGTCATATGGTGCCAATGATGTGGGGTCCCGGCGAGAACTTTGGCAGGCATTATGTCATATTTCTGACTCGATTGGTGATGAACCGTGGCTAGTCGGGGGAGATTTTAATGCAGTTCGGGATTTGAGTGAGGTCTGTGGCACCTCTGGTGATATCAAATTGGCAATGAATGAGTTCAATGATTGTATCCTGAACACTGGCCTCATTGCACTACCTATGCGAGGAGAACGTTTTACGTGGCATAATTGCAGTGATGATGGCCGCAGCCTCTGGAAAAGGTTAGACCGTTTACTAGCTAATGACAAATGGATGGAGCGGTGGCCAAATGTTTTCTATGAATGCCTCACTCCGAGGACATCTGATCACTCCCCGTTAGTCCTGAGTGGTGATTGTCGACGCCCTCCGATGAGTATGTTTCATTTTGACAATTATCTTGCTCTATCACCGGGGTTTATTGCTTCTGTGCAAGGCATCTGGCGGCATCATATAGTGGGCACGCCTATGTACTCAGTTACCAGGAAGCTTAAGGCCTTAAAGCCAATCTTTCGGCAGTAAAGAAAGATGTAAGGGGACCTCTCGGCCAATGTCAAACTAGCAGGGGAATTCTTGGAAATAGCCCAACGACTCCTCCAGGAAGATCGTCATGACCCCCTGCTGTTGCATTTAGAGCACTATTGCAGACTTGTTTTCCAAAAAGCTGTTAAGATCGAACAGGTCATGTTGCAACAGAGAGCTAAAATACAATGGATGAAGGGCGGTGATCAGTGCTCCCGAGTGTTTTTTCGTAAGGTGGCCATTAGACGAGCGAACAAGTGAATCTTTTAGATATCTGATGAAGCTGGTAATACTTTTATGGAGCCGAATGATATAAGTAATGTATTCATTGCATACTATTAAAGACTATTGGGTGGTGATCGGACAGATATGGCTATGGATCTACGATACTTGCGGCCTTGGGCAAGAAACATAATTACGGACGAAGAGGCCAGCCTTTTAATTCGCCCTATTACTAAGGATGATGTCAAAATAGCGGTATTTGATATTGAAGAAGACCGAGCTCCTGGACCAGATGGCTATTCATCGGGATTCTTTAAAGCAGCATGGTCGGTGGTTGGGGAGGAAATTACTGCGGCTGTGATGGACTTCTTTACTACGGGTCGTCTACTTAAACAAGTGAATGCCACGCTAATTACACTTATTCCTAAGGTATGTGCTCCGTCCCTAGTTGCTGATTTCAGACCTATATCTTGCTGTAATGTCATATACAAAATTATCACCAAGATATTAGTGCTTCGGATTCGGGGTGTTCTGGGCAAGCTCATTAGCCCGTCACAGACTGCGTTTTTGTAGGTCGATTAGTGATAATGTCTTGTTGGCACAAGAATTATTTTCAGGATATAATCAGTCCCGGCTCCCCCCTCGTTGTGCATTGAAAGTGGATCTTCGTAAAGCATATGATACAGTGGAGTGGGATTTTTTGTTGGCTACAATTCAGCTGTTCGGATTTCCACCTACTTTTAGTAGGTGGATTGAGGAATGTGTCACCACACCGCATTTCTCTTTATACCTCAATGGAGAGGTACATGGTTTCTTTGCAGGGGCCTGGGGAATTAGACAAGGGGATCCTGTGTCTCCATACCTGTTCGTGCGTTATGGAGGTCCTACATCTGATCTTACTACAATTTATTGAGCAGGATGGTGGTTTTGCATACCACTGGCAGTGTAAGGAATTGGGCCTTTTTCAGTTAAGCTTTGCTGACGACCTCATCCTTCTTTGCAAAGTAGAAGTCCGATCAGTGGACTTGTTCCGATGTGGGCTGGATTTATTTGCCTCCCTCTCTGGCCTACATACAAATCCCCAGAATTGAGTCTTGAAACGCTGGGGTTTCAGGAAGGACGCCTACCATTGAGGTATCTTGGTCTTTCCACTTATCGCCTCTCGCTTGACCTTGTTAGATTGTCAGCCTCTTTTGCGGAAAATTGATGCTCGGATTCGTGGCTGGGATGGTGTCGGCCTCTCCTTTGCGGGGCGAGTGCAACTGATTAAGTCTGTACTTCTTGCTTTTGATGTATACTGGGCAATGGCCTTTTTATTGCCCAAGGGTGTCATTAAGGAAATTGTGAAGAGGATTCGTACTTTTTTGTGGAAAGGAACCTCTTCTAGTGGATATCCTAAAGTTGCATGGGAAAGTGTTTGCAAACCTATCGAGGAAGGGGGCCAAGGCATACGGGACATTCTTGCTCTTAATCGAGCCCTTATGAGTCGCCACCTTTGGTCAGTCATCAAACATGAGAAGGAGTCCATATGGGTTGACTGGATAGCACACTACCGCCTCCGTGTTGCCTCTATATGGACGGTCAATGCCAAGCGAGGAGCCTGGAGCTGGCGGAAGATGCTTGAGCTACGAGGTATGTTACTCCCTCATATCCAGCTTAAGATCGGAACAGGAGAATCATTCTCTCTTTGGCATGACCCATGGCACAACCTTGGTCCACTTTTCTCGATTCCCTGGCAGTCCTCAACTTACTGGCACGGCCCCTATGGCTACATTGAGTGTGGTTATCGAGGATAATATGTGGAGTTGGCCTTTGATTACAGACATTGCACATTTAGAGTTCGTCCAAAACCTTCCACCCATTCACACTGGCAGTGATGTCATCACTTGGGATTCTAATGGCGGTGACTTCACTAATGCAGCAGCCTATCACTTATTTCGGCCGCCAGGACCTAAGGTAGGTTGGCATTCACTGCTCTTAGGTCCTTTCAGGATACCACGGAATTGCTTTATTTTTTTGGCTTGCTTTTTTGGGGAGGTTATCCACTATGGATAAACCATGGCTACAACATCTTGGACACTGCATCCTATGTACTGATGGGAGGTTGGAGACGCACGACCACCTTTTCTTTGCTTGCCGGTTCTCCAGATACTGCCTTGTTGCTATCAGAAGACACATCCGATTCCAATGCCCTTATGTGGATTGGCAACGTGGCATCTTGTGGGCCACGTCCCGATGGAGAGGTAACCATGTGGTAAATGCGGCATACAGATCTCTATTAGCATCCCTTATTACCATATTGGCAGGAACGGAATTTTCGTAAGTTTCAGCATAAAACCCGAGCACCTTCCATCATAGTGTCTTTAGTGATTGAGGAAGTCAAACGGAGGATTCTTAGTACCCATTGCGTCACTCTATTAGTACTCAGGGCTTATACCGATTATGGCAGATCCCTTGGCCTGTCGAGGGAAATGCTAGTTGATTTCATCTGTTTGTATTGTACCTTTGTACTCTTTACTTTAATGAAACTTACATTCCTGAAAAAAAAACTCTCTCCGAATCTGATGAAACTTGACCCAAATAGGTCTTAACACATAAATAGTGCGTGGCAAATTTGCTAGGTGAAATAACTACAAGTTAGTAAGAGGGATAAGCAAACTTTCTTTAATAAAACCGTGCAAAAAAGCTGAAATAAAAACTATCTCCGAATCTGAGGAAACTTGACTCAGAGGTAGGTTTTAACGCATAATAGTATGTGATAAATTTGCTAGGTTAACAAATAGGTCCGGTTTGATAGGCACAATTCTCTTCTTTTGCTTATGGAGCACTGCTGCAGGCTTCTTTATCTCAAAGCTTCTAAGCTTGAACAGGTTATGCTGCGACAGTGGGCGAAGCTTCAATGGCTGAAAGGTGGAGACCAATGCTCCAAGGTTTTCTTCCGCGGTGGCCACTAGGAGGGCTAACAAGCGAGTTTTCCAGATTTCCGATGACGATGGCAATGAACAAACAGATCCCACCATTATTAGCAGTATCTTTGTGGATTTTTTCCAGGGTTTGTTGGGTGGTGATCGGACTGATAGGGCCATTGACCTTCAGTTTTTACGCCCTGGGCTCGGCATATTCTCACGGAGGATGAGGCTCGGGCTATTATTCGTCCTGTTACCAGTGATGAGGTTAAAACAACTTTCTTTGATATTGAGGAGGACAAAGCCCCTGGGCCAGATGGATTCTCCTCGGGTTTCTTTAAAGCTGCCTGGCCGGTTGTGGGTGAGGAGGTGTCGAACGCCATCATTGACTTCTTCAAGACGGGCCGTCTCTTGAAACAATTGAATGCTACATTGCTCACATTGATTCCTAAGGTACGAAATCCTCATTCAGTTGCAGAATTCAGGCCTATATCTTGCTGCAATGTTACTTACAAAGTTATTACCAAGATTCTTGTGAGCCGGATTAGAGAAATTCCGGATTTACTCATTAGCCCATCTCAAAATGCGTTTGTCCCGGGTCGATTGATTAGCGATAACGTCCTTTTGGCTCAAGAACTCTTTTCTGGGTATAATCAATGTCGGCTCCCTCCTAGATGTGCCTTAAAAGTGGATCTTCGAAAAGCATATGACACTGTGGAATGGGATTTTCTGATTGCCACTCTGCGAATGTTTGGATTCCCAGCTGTGTTTATTAAGTGGATTGAGGAGTGTGTCACTTCAGCACATTATTCGGTTGTTGTGAATGGTGGGGTGCATGGTTTCTTCGTGGGGGCACGGGGTCTCAGACAGGGAGACCCCATGTCCCCATATCTTTTTGTTCTGGTTATGGAAGTCCTTCACATGATCTTGCAGCAACTTATTAAACAGGACGGGGAATTTCGGTACCACTAGAGATGCCAAGACTTGAACCTGTTCCAATTATCTTTCGCCGACGACCTTCTTCTGTTTTGTAAGGCGGATGTGCGTTCGGTGAATCTTTTTTGCGGGGTCTTGATCTTTTCGCCACACTCTCGGGTTTACACACCACCCCCCAAAAGAGCCAATTGATTATTTCCAAGGCAGCTTCGGGGCTCCATGATTCTTTGCTTGCGACATTGGGGTTCCAGGAAGGTCACCTTCCGGTCAGATACCTTGGCCTACCACTTATTTCAGCACGGCTTTCTTTCGCAGACTGTCAACTATTGCTTAGAAGATTGACAGCCGAATTAAAGGATGGGAAGGAGTCCAACTCTACTTTGCTGGACGGGTTCAACTTATCAAATCTGTTTTGATTTCCTTCGAGGTGTACTGGGCTATGGCATTTATTTTGCCGAAGGGAATTATCAAAGAGATGATTAAGCGATTATGTACCTTTCTTTGGAAAGGTACCTCTTTCAGTGGTTACCCTAAAGTGGCTTGGGAGGCTGTTTGCCGACCGATTGAGGAAGGTGGCCTTGGTATCAAAGACATTCTTGCCCTGAACCGTGCACTGATGAGTAAACACTTATGGGCAGTCATCAAACAGGATCGGAACTCTATTTGGGTTGTTTGGATCATCCAGGTTCGACTTCGGAACTGTTCGATTTGGAAAGTTAAGGAAAATAAAGGAGCTTGGGGTTGGCGGAAAATGCTCTCACTTCGACATTCTTTGATGACTCATATCCACTATCGCGTTGGGAATGGTGACTCCGTTTCACTTTGGCATGATCCGTGGCACCCGCTTGGACCTCTCATTTCTCGTTTCCCTCGGGACCTCAGATGACCAGTACTGGACTTCTCGACAAGCTTTCAGTGGTAATTAAGGATGGCCAGTGGAATTGGCCTTTGATTACTGACATTGCATGCTTGGAAATCACCCACATGCTTCCCCCTATTTCGGAGGGCCCGGATCAGTTGGAAGTCTAAGGATGGCTCCTTCAACACCTCGACAGCTTTTGAACTCTTCCACCCACCGGGACCCAAGGTTTTCTGGTCCTCTCTTTTGATGGGTCCCTTCAAATCCCGAAGAACTGCTTCATCCTTTGGCTTGCTATCATGGGGAGATTGTCTACATTGGATAAACCATGGCTTCACCATATTGGCGGGTATTGCATTCTGTGCTCGGATGGAGTCCCTGAGACACATGACCACCTTTTCTTTTCATGCTCTTTTTCCCGCCGTTGCCTCGCCATTATCCGACAGCAGATCCCACTTCCATGGCCCCACCGGGATTGGCAACATGGTGTTCAATGGGCTTCATCCAGATGGCGTGGAAAGTATGTGGTTAACGCAGCATATCGATCTTTATTGGCATCACTTGTCTACCACATCTGGCAGGAATGCAATTCAAGGCACTTCCAGCAGCGTAGTCGACCACCCTCAATTGTGGGCAGTCTTGTTGTGGAGGAGATCAGACAGAGGATCATTAGTGTCCCTTTACGACATTCTGTTTGCTCACTTGGTCTTTACAGATTATGGAAAATCCCTTGGCCTGTCGAGGGGTGTTCCATCTGACTTGTTTGTACTGTTTGAGTTTCTCTTTTTACATTAATGCAACTTACTTTCACCGAAAAAAAATTTGCTAGATGAAATAATAACTACAAGTTAGTAAGATGGATAAACAAACTTTGTTTAATAAAACCGTGCAAAAGCTGAAATAAAAACTGTCTCCGAATCTGACGAAACTGACCCAGAAGTAGGTCTTAACACATAAGTGCGTGGTAAATTTGCTAGTAAAATAATAACTACAAGTTAGTAAGATGGATAAGCAACTTTCTTTAATAAAACCGTGCAAAACTGAAATAAAAACTGTCTCCGAATCTGACGAAACTTGACCCAGAGGTAGGTCTTAACACATAATAGTGCGTGGTAAATTTGCTAGGTGAAATAATAACTACAAGTTAGTAGATGGATAAGCAAACTTTCTTTAATAAACCGCAAAATAGCTGAAATAAAACTATCTCCGAATCTGACGAAACTTGACCCAGAGGTAGTTAACACATAATAGTGCGTGGTAAATTTGCTAAGTGAAATAATAACTACAAGTTAGTAAGATAGGTAAGCAAACTTTCTTTAATAAAACGTGCAAAAAGCTGAAATAAAAACTGTCTCGAATCTGACGAAACTTGACCCAGAGGTAGGTCTTAACACATAATAGTGCGTGGTAAATTTGCTAAGTGAAATAATAACTACAAGTTAGTAAATGGATAAGCAAACTTTCTTTAATAAAACCGTGCAAAATAGCTGAAATAAAAACTGTCTCCGAATCTGACGAAACTTGACCCAGAGGTAGGTCTTAACACATAATAGTGCGTGGTAAATTTGCTAGGTGAAATAATAACTACAAGTTAGTAAATGGATAAGCAAACTTTCTTTAATAAAAACCGTGCAAAAAAGCTGAAATAAAAAACTGTCTCCGAATCTGACGAAACTTGACCAGAGGTAGGTCTTAACCATAATAGTGCGTGGTAAATTTGGGTGAAATAATAACTACAAGTTAGTAAGATGGATAAGCAAACTTTTTTAATAAAACCGTGCAAAAAAGCTGAAATAAAAACTGTCTCCGAATCTGACGAAACTTGACCCAGAGGTAGGTCTTAACACATAATAGTGCGTGGTAAATTTGCTAAGTGAAATAATAACTACAAGTTAGTAAGATGGTAAGCAAACTTTCTTTAATAAAACCGTGCAAAATAGCTGAAATAAAAACTGTTCCCGAATCTGACGAAACTTGACCCAGAGGTAGGTCTTAACACATAATAGTGCGTGGTAAATTTGCTAGTGAAATAATAACTACAAGTTAGTAAGATGGTAAGCAAACTTTTTTAATAAACCGTGCAAAAAAGCTGAAATAAAAACTGTCTCCGAATCTGACGAAACTTGACCCAGAGGTAGGTCTTAACACATAATAGTGCGTGGTAAATTTGCTAAGTGAAATAAACTACAAGTTAGTAAGATGGATAAGCAACTTTCTTTAATAAAATGTGCAAAAAAGCTGAAAATAAAAACTGTGAATAAAAGAGGTAGGTCTGTGCAAAACAAAAAAAACTGTCTCCGAATCTGACGAAACTTGACCCAGAGGTAGGTCTTACACATAATAGTGCGTGGTAAATTTGCTAGTGAAATAATAACTACAGTTAGTAGGAAGGATAAGCAAACTTTGTTTAATAAAACCGTGCAAAATAGCTGAAATAAAAACTGACTCCGAATCTGACAAAACTTGACCCAGAGGTAGGTATTAACACATAATAGTGCATGGTAAATTTGCTAGGTGAAATATT
>JACGWL010000975.1:0-55781 GCA_034509725.1 Sesamum angolense
TTTTGAAGGAAAAATTCTCATGCCTTTTGCATTCAATGACTTCAAGTTGTAGAACTAAAGTTGAGGCTATTTAATTTGTAGGACTTTAATATTCAGGAAAATTTACCAAACACATAAATCCCAAGTTTGTGAAATTTGGTTCTACATATTAAAAGATGGTCTCGACAATATTAGTCCTATAAACTTGAAGAGTATCAAAATTTCAGTCTTTACATTCAAAAGGAATGTATTTTTTTTTTTTTTTTCAAGAATGACAACATCCTTAACTTCTAGTCATGCAAGATCCATGTGATCAAGTTCCGACAAAAATAAAATTTTGGGTAGATTACATTGACTCCCCCAGAAAATGAATCTAGTTACATAAACACCCCTCAAACTATTTCCGAACGTAATAATTTAGAGATAAATTACATTCTTCTGCACTGAGGTTTGATGTAATTAAATGTAAATTTTATGGGATTTGAGAAATTACATCCAGCACTCTTGAAGTTTGCTTCCGTCTAACAAATAAGTTATCCGTTAGTCAAAATTAACTGAATTTATTGATATTTACAAAAAAACTGAATGAAAATTGATATTTACCCATGATTGACTAAAAACTAACTTATTGTAAGTCAAATAATTTTTAAACTAAACTACCCTTATAACGGTGAAAAAATACCTTCTCACATGCATTAACATGTGATTATGTATGAGGATAATTTGATTATAAAAAAAGATTTGTTTAACCTGCTATAAGTAATAAGTCAATTGAAGATAAATATAGATTTTTTTTTAATTTTTTTTGTTAATATCAGCAAATTCGGTGAATTTTGACTAATAAAGGAACTTATTTGTCAAACAAAAGCAAACATCAGTGTGCTAGATGTAATCTTCCAAACACATGCGGTCTATGTATAATTACATTAAATCTCAAATGAGATAAAGTGTAATTATTCCAATAATTTATGTTATTTTCCTAGTTAATTCCAATTTTGTTAGTTTAATGTAAAAAATGTGAAGTATCCATTTGCTAAACTTATCATCTCTCTTCTTTAAAATACAATTAATATTTAAATTAGAGGAAGGAATGTCGCGGGATCACACAAAAGCGCTTTCCTAATGAAAGAGTCGCGTTACATCCGCGTGAGCGAAAATGGGCCATTTATAGAGCCGGCAAATTGACACTAAATATCAACCATTTGTTAAGCCCTCAAGTCAAAACCCCTTTTGATTTTTCCTTCCGACAGTGACAGTTTGTCGGAATTTAAGAGAGGGAGTTTGAGAATCAGCTTTAATTAATTCTTTTCAAAAAGAAATAAAGAAAAATTTAGATTTTTTTCATGTTGTAAATTTCGTAACAGAAGATTCAAATCCAATCATATATTAAAGGGTAAATTACAATGAAGTTTCCTGTAATTTGACGTAACTATAAATATTTTCTCATTGTTTAAAAAATTAATTATCAATACCTCATATTTTAATGGCCAGATAATTTTCCCAATTTGTTTTCATTCATTTTTTGTGGAGAATTGATAAAAAAACTCATGTGGATTACATGAATTATAATTTTATTTATTTTTTAGAATTTTATGATTATTTTTACGGACTAAGTAAATAATTTTTTTGTAGTGTTCTAAATTTTTGCATCCACGTCGTCATATTTTTTATAATTTATTTTTCAAAAGAAAATGTAGATGAGTTGACAATTTCGAACCTTTTATCCAAGAATTATATAATTTCATCAAATGTCATGAGAATATTTATAATTTTTCAAATTACAATAAAATATTCATAATTATGTCAAATCTTATGAAAGTTTGTTGTAATTAACCATATAATAAATTACAGGGATAATTACACTCTCCTCTCTTGACGTTTGGTGTAATTACACATAAACCCAATGGTTTGAAAAATTAAATCTAGCACCCCTGAAATTTGCTTCCATCTAACAAATAAGTCCCTTTATTAGTCAAAATTCACTAAATTTGCTGATATTGAAAAAAAAAAAACTCGATTGACTTATTACTCACTTATAACAAGTCAAATATTTTGCCTAATAGAGTGAATTATTTGTTCAACAGAAGCAAATTTTAGATGTGCTAGATATAATTTTTCAAATTATAGAGATTTATGTATAATTACCTCATATCTGAGGAGAAATGAGTGTAATTATCCTTAAATTATAATTCTTTGAATAACATTTTTTTTAAAAAAAAAAATTACTTACTCGGCGTGGGAGCAGTCACACCACATGTACACACACGTTGTTGCCATCTATTTTAATTTGATTTCTAAAGGAAAAGGTTATAACAGTCTTCGATATATGTACTCTATTATTATTATTATTATTATTATTATTGAAAATGACATTTTATTCTCTCGAGAACTTCTTCTTATCTTTTTTCTAATATTTTTTCTAATATTTTTTTCTAATATATGTATATGATTCTTTTTTAATTCAATTAAATCATGTTATTAGTTTAAAATAATAATTAGATTTTAAATCTTGAATAATTAAATTGGGCACACACAACACACTATTAGTTGATTAAAATTTCTATACGTTTCCATCGAAATTATAGAAAAATTTCTTTTTTTAATCATAGAAACGAAAATAGATGATATTTTATTTTTTAAACACTCCTTCTTTTTAATTTTTCTACTAAATCTTTGAATTTTTTAGGAAACTTTTTATTTTTCCTAATGTTTTAGTGAAATATTTATTTGATGCTTTAGTTATATAAATAAATTCTTATGTCACGTATAAATATTTTTTTAATGATAATCGATTTAATATTATGCTAAATTAATAATATTACACATCATTACAATATAGCATTTAATCACTGCTAATTGTCATGGTTAAAAATTAATAGCAGTAACAAATTAAAAGTCATTGATCAAGGTCAAGCAATGATTATTGACCGTGGTTTTTGCAAGTGTGGCTGATACATTTGCAATGGCTAAAAGTCATAGCAAAAATATTTGACATAACTCATAACCATAGAAAAAATAATTTTGATGTTGAATAAGTTACATTTTTATGTCGACTGTTATTTAATTGTGATTAATAATAGTTATTTACCACGGTTTCAATCCATAACTAATATAATTATAGTCATTGGTAAAAAAAAAAATTATTGCATATATATATATATATCAAAGTTATAGAGACATTTTATAATCGCGTAGTTCAAATATATATATTACTCTAAATATATAATTATACTACTTGAAAAATAAATTATTTAAATTGGCGCAAATGATACAAAATTAAAATAAATATGCTTGTTTTAGAAAATATTTTTAAATTTTATTTTTAGACTATTATATATATTATTTTAAATTTACAATTTTCCTAACGTTTTAAAACAAAATTCTAATATCTATTAACTTGAAAAAGTGCTAGAAACGAAACAAGCCTAAGCTGCACTTCACTTCTGTGATATTTCCTTCCACTCTCTTCCAAACTTGGTCTGATTTTTTTCCCTATATATCCCTATCCGCATTCAACACGGCAAGAACACACACACGCACATATATATGAGCAACTCAAATCATAATTTCCAATAGGGTTACTCCCATTTGCATTTCTTGTTCTTCTCCTCACACACACATTCCCTCCAAGCTCCACACATGGCCAGGCCCCAAGAGAAACCTACCTTCCCCACAGTTGCCGACGATGAGGCGGGCGGTGGCGGCTGTTTCCGCCGGTTCTGCTTCGGGTGGGACGACGTCGAGAGCCGTAGCCATCTGCTGCAGGAAGGAGCGCCCCACAAAGAAGCCTGGATTGTGGCACGACTCAAGAAACTGAGGGAGCTGTCGGAGGTCTTGGCGGGGCCGAAATGGAAGAATTTGATCAGAAGAATAGGGAAGATTTGCAAGCTCAGAAAACACAATAAGTCGACCGTACAGTTCCAGTATTCGCCCCAGAGCTATGCACTGAATTTTGCGGGTGATGATGAGGAAGAAGATGAAATGATCTTGCACAGTTTCTCGGTGAGGTTTGCGCCTGGTTTTGCCGTAAATGATCAGCACAAGACACCAGCTCTATGATCAACCTTGTATATATAGAATGTATGCGGAAATTGTCTGGAATTGGTGAATATATATTAATTACTGATCATGATGTTGTTTAATCTATTGGTTTTCAGTTTTCATGATATGAAGTTTTATGGGGTCAGATTAATCAATTATATATGAGTAATTCGTCTAGTTTTGAGGTAATTATTTAACTAGATTGTTTGAAAATGATGAATCTATTGGTGGCTTCGGCACGAAATTTTAGAAATTTAAATTAATTATATAAAAAGTGTAATATACTTGTCGTGTAATTGGTGTACAGTTCAGGAAGAATGATCAATCACATAACATATGCGATATGCTTACCATGTGATTTGTTCTATTAGATTAAATTTGATTTGGACAAAGAATATTTCGAGTTCAGCTTGGCGATGGACAGTTTTATGCCTATAATCAATAAATATTTATAATTATTGTTTTTCCACTCTGTTCTTATTCTATCTTATAGGATATTAATTGAGTCTTATTCGGATATACACAAAAATATCAGGTGGTGTTCGGATCTTACCCATTTGTGCTTTTCTTATTCCTAATATATTTCAACCAAAAAATTCTCGAATTTTAATTAATATCAAAATCAAACAATACATGTTTTTGAAACGAGATTCTTATACAAGAATATTTTATTAATTAAATTAATTTATTAATAGCATTTAATGAACTTGCGATAGGAAAAAAATATCTAATTGTTCAATTTTCAATGAGTGCAATCTGATCATTGTCAAAATTTAAATAACGATCAGATGGGGTTTATATGTTTGCACTCACCCCATGATATAGCTATAGTTAATTTACACAAACTACACTATAAAAAAATAATTCAATAACTGTAATTAAGAATTAACACTTAATATTATATATATACATTATATACATTCAGGTGTAAAATACACTTTGCCCCCTTAAATGATTCTTAATGTAATATTTACTCTCATAAATTAATAAACATAACACTTACCCTCTTGGTTGGACAAAAAAACTCCTCATATTTTGAATAATTATATTATTTTTAATATATTTTAGTAATTTTTTTATATTAAATCATTATCAAATTATTCTTTAACTATTTTTTTAATAAGGAAAGAATTTAAATTACAAGTGGAGTAATAAATTAATATATAGTAGATACACATTAAATATAATATAACCAAAAATAACTAAAAACGAATAATATAAATATTTTATCATATTTTTTAAAGAAAATATATTCAAAAACCATTTAATTGCCCATTTTTATCTAAAAGAATAAATAGTTAATCACTTAATTTTATTATCAAACTAATAATATCATTTTATGAATTTTTATGTATTTTTTTTACTCATTCATCACTTAATTTCAAGTCTGTAAAATATAATAAAATTTAAACTGTTTAATTCACTAATTTTCTATTACTTCATTATAATTAAAAGATATTTTTTCTAATTGTAAGATCTATCAATAATAATCATTCCATAGAATGTAAATCAAGACAAAAAATACTGAGCAAAATCAAATAAAATCAAGATCTCAAAACATAAATTGGGTTTAACATTTTCCTTGAATAAAAAAAGAGAATTAGCTAAACAACATGTGTATAGAAATTCTTCCTAAAATCCTATAGCAAAAACATAAACTAAAAAGAAAGGAAAAGATAAGAGATGATCTAAACTAAGAGAGCAATAAAATATGAAATTGGATACTTGATCTTCAGCCTTCATACCCCTTTTATAGCACAAATGTCCTCTCTTGCCTTCCAACTTGTAGCCTGGAGAAGAAAATAAATCGCAGTAACAAATTTTTCCAAATTCACCCATTTTTATGCAGACTAACTCGAGATTGAATAGGTCTAATCACACCCTATCGGATGCTTTAGTCTGTTTTCTTCTCATCTTTCCTTGATAACTTTTTTACTTCATTTGGGGCTTTTTAGCTCTTTTTTCTTTGAAGGGGGTTAATTTTTAATTATTTACACAAAATATGCATAATGCAATTATCAACGCTATGACTAATTCTAAAATACTTGAATTAAGCATGTAATGAGTCATAAATTGCATCCTATCAAATTCCCCCACACCAAAATTATGTTTGTCCTCAAGCATGTCTCAAGAACTATCCAAGTAATTAATCCCAAATTTCTCTTCACGCTAATCAGGTATGTCCCTTAACTAACATGTCGTTGCAATTTAAGAAGAGATAGTAATATTAAGAATAAACACTAGTAGCACATGTTCAACACAAGTACCTCATTGACTATATCAAACTCAAATGAAATAAGTCTCAATACTTTCACGAGGGTGTCTCTCAAATCACTAAAAAGGTATTTAAAAAAGTGGGACCCACTCAAATGAAAAAATAAAGTGTTGTTGACATAGGCTTGTTTGTGAATTAAATCTCCACCACTGCAGAATGTGAATCAATGCAAAAATCAAAAGGTCTTAATATGGTTGTAATGGGGCTTTGGATAGGGTGTGGCAAGAAGAGGTAAAATTGTGGCTTATAAACTCAAAAGAATGATCTCAACCTAGTTGCTTGCTTTGCTGAACTCATTACTTGACTCAAGTGCTTGAAACAATTGACTTTTCTTCCCCCCCCCCCCCCCCCCCCCCTCCTTTGAAATGTAACCATTTTATTTTCTTTTCTCTTTTTTTCTTTTTTTTTCATCAGTTTTCTTTTGCCTTTCATGTTCTTCATTTTCTCATTTCCATCATTTTCTTGAGGCTAGTAATGAATCTCTTGTATGCGACTTGAGTCTTTTCATTTATTTTGTTTCCATAGCAACTCGTTAGAAACCCAACAAGCACCATCTTCTTGAATGGGTTCAAAACTTTCTTCAGGAGATAACAAAAAAAAAAAAAGTAATTCGGCTCGTAATGCGACTTAACTAAGAAAAGAAATATTAATGCTCAAAAGAGTTTTCTAAGGGTGAATTCCAGGTAGGCTCTTTTCAAGATCAATTAGTTATTACTAAATGTCCTTATTTCTTTCATACATCAATTACAAGAATATGGTCTCAAAATGTATTACACAAGCAAGTTCTAGAATGCACACACTAAGTTAGCCTTCATTCAAAAGAAATACGTGAGCTCTATTAAATACAAGTGCTTTAGCTCAAAAACTCACACATAGGCTTTAGTATTGATTCTTGAATATTGTTCGTTTAATGCAATCAATGGGACACACTTCACACAATATTTTATTTGCCACTGGTGTTAATTCCTCATACTAATCTTGACTTAAAACACAAATTCCTATGTGTTTCAGAGATATTACATGACAACATTCAAGAAAATTAGTTCAAGTCATAGGACAATTCCCACATTTTGTTTCAATACAAACTAATTCCAAGCACAAATTTTCGGTGTTTTTAAAAAAATTCAAATTTTCAACCCCAAGCCAAAACTTAAATGTTTTCTTCATATAAAATTTCGATATATCAATATACTCAATACTCCATCAGCATACGATCTACGAAAAGATTAGGCAAAAAATCAAGTCTCCAACCCATCACGATTATTAGTACACAAAGATCCCCAAACCAATCATCAAACTATCATTAGCACAATCATTTCACAACATACCTCCCCACACCAAGTACATACATTGTCATCAGTGTATGCATAAAACACCGCACATAGCAAAGGAATGAAAAATAAAACAAATTTTATAAGAAAAATAATCAATAGCTACGAAAAAATTTAATGCTAAAATCAGCGTCGAGCTAATTAACAAGTAAAATTTTCATTGTTAATCTCATTACTTAATATTTCTTTTAGATAATTCGTTGCTAAATTCGTTGCAAGTTAATTTTCCTTGCTAAATTCATTGGTAGCTAAATTTATTATATTGGATAATATAGATTAGCAACAAGAGTTTTACTTGCTAATTATCTTGAAGCTAATATTTTTTCGTGCTATTAAACAATTTTCTTGTAGTGAAATAGAGAACGTTCGTGAAATGTGGAGTGGTGTCAAGCCGACTAGATGGAGATTGTAGAAACGTAATTGTGAATGCGGCGCTCGAATGGGACTGAGTTGAGCGAAGAATAGCAGCAACAGATGGTGGTGCGTGATTAGATGACGAGAGGCATGATGTTGGAGAACGGTGCAGACAGAATACAAGGTGAGACAAGGCGTGATCACGCCTTATCACTCGATGTAATCTGTTGGGACAAGAGGGTAAAGGCTAATTTTGGCTCAGGACAGAGCGTGCTCGCGCCCTATGTGAAGTTTAGACCTGTGAAATTCAAAAATTTAAATCCTAAACAAAAAACAAAAGCAAATAAAAGGTTGGGTTGCCTCCCAACAAGCGTAATTATTTAACATTGTTATGCTCAACGAAGTGCTTTTTTTTTAATGTGTTAACTGTTGGAGTGAAATCAATGCAAGATCGATGATAATTGTGATTCTTTCAACACCAAGAAATGGTTTCGGTCGATGGCCATTCACCATGAAACTTTGCCCCATGTCTAGACTTTTAATTCTTGCTATACCATGAGAAAAAACATTAACACCTTCAAAACGACCAAGCCAAGAAGAGCTCGACTTACTTAGGATGAGCTTTAAGCAAAATTTGTAGAATAGCACCTTTTTTCTAACCTCAAATTGCTTTTTTAAAATCATAAAATTGACGAACCTTTTTGTTTTCTCCTTACAATTTCTCAAAACTTCTTTTTCATCCAATTTTAGTTCGTTTTGCTCTTTGAACAGTCCTTGAGAAATGATGGTATACAATGATTCTTTTACACCCAATAGAGACATTGTAGGTGGTAGGACAAGGTTTTTAGCTAGTAGTGGAATGTTGATTTTTACCTTGTTTAAGGTATTCAAAATTTCTCCCTCATCATCCTTCGATTTAGGCATCCTATAGGAGAAGGGAAGAGCACAAGTGTTAGACAAAGAAGGTGGAATGAGATTAGACTCTATTTTTATTTTGTGCTTCAATATCTTCGAGAGTTTTCTCATCTTCTTCGACTTTCATCGTTGCTTGTTTAATCGTATGTAGGTCCTTCTCACTCTGGGTTGTCATCCCACTCACGTTCTCAATTGGTTGTGCATTTGTTTGCGATGGTAGCTTCTAGATGCTTGAATTGCTATTTTGTTGATTGTCCTGGCTAGTTGAGAGAGTTGGTTTTCTAAGTGTTGTATGCTCGCCCTTGTCTCTTACAAGTTCGCCCTTGTATCATGTTGAATTTGAAGAGCAGTGACAGCAAGGGATTTAGTAATGTCCTCTAAACTCGTACCAGAGTTCAGCGTTTGTTGTGCAACCTGCATAGGAGATGAAGGTGGTTGGTGTCTCAGTTGCTCCTCTTGATCCCAATAGTTTGAAATGACATTGCCATCCTGGATTGTAGGACTCAGAGTAGGAATCATATGATGAAAATCCTCTTACTGCATTTACTCCCCAATATGATGAAAATCCATATTGTCTATGACTCTCATCCATCGTGGAAATCCATTCTCTTGTTGTCATCATTTCTTCAATCTCCTCAAAAGATATTCACCAACAACAATTAAACTATATCAAATATTGCATGAACATTCCTTGCGAAACCAAAAGACTAGAAAGGGATGAACAACGAGACTAAGAAACTAAGGTAGTTCCCCAGCAACAATGCCAAAATTTTGACCGATTGTCGAAGCCGTCAAAATTTTTTTGAGAGCAAAACCAATCTTATTGCCCAACTCCAAGAGCGGAAAAAACCAATGTTAGAACAATAAATCAAATAACCAGAACCAAAAAAACCAAAAACAGGAAAGAATAGGAAAAAATAAAAAGCAAATGCAAGTTCAGTTAGGAAGAAAAATCTTGTGATGCGCTTGACGAGATTTCTCCAATTCCTTAGCACTGAGGTACTCTCTCAGAAAGCAGTCTTCCATACTCCAAACTCAATTCATCACCTCATTTACAGGAAGTATAACATTTTCAAAAAGAAACTTATTTTGAGCCCACCAAAGATACCAGCAAATAAGGAGGGCACGACCAAAGCTGTTCTTGTCCAAATTCATGTGAAGTCCTCTAAACCATGCCTCCAGGTCGTTGTGGTCACAATAGACATATTCCCAAGATATATGAGATAAGGCCCAAACCAAACGAGCAAAGTGACATCGAAGCAACATATGGAAGAGAACTTCCAGCTCTAAACCACAGCATGAACAATACCCTTCCACTGCAGCATCACGATAAGCCAAATTACAGGAGGTAGGGAAAGATTCCGACAGGCCCTCCAGGTGAAAAGACAGACCTTTGGGTGAACCATGGCGTTCCAAATAAAACTCCAGCTGACCAGTTTGAAAAGAAGTCGAACCTGAACAACTTACGGACGCCCCAGGCCCTAGGCCTTGGCAAACAAGCTTATAACCGCTATGGACCGAATATCTGCCATGTGCCTCGAAATACCAACGTCGTCGGTCTTGGCCGCCAACATCTCGAGGATTGGCAAGTAATCACCTAAAAGAAAACAGGCCGAGGAATCCATCAGTCTGTCCAAATATGAATCAGTTGCCCGGTCCCAATGTGCCACCTAGACCCCTCCACAATCACATTTCTTGTTGATAAAATACTCATCCACGTGAAAGAGCATGCAGCCACCGCACAAGCATTGGACAGCTCGAAAGAAAGAAAGTAACGCTACTTCCAAATTCGACTAAGTAGGTTGTTCGGTTGGGTGATCAGCCTCTAAAGTTGCTTAGCCAGGATTGCTTGATTTACAAGACTCATCCTTCGTAAGCCGAGGCCCTCCGCATCCTTGCTAACACACACCTTATCCCACGCGAGCCAATGAATCTTCCTCACCTCTTTATTGTGCCATAGAAAATCAGCCATAAGGCTCTCTAACTCACGACAAATAGACAGAGGGACTTGGAAACAACTCATGACGAACAGGAATGGACTGAACAACGGACATGAGTAGCACCACTTCCTTGCCTGGATAAATTTTTACACCTCCAACTTTGTAATTTCTCCCACACCCTATCCTTTAAATTTTGAAAGACGATATTCTTAGACTGGCTGACAACCGTTGGTAAACTCAGGTACTTCGCATACCTCTCTACCACCGTGACTCCAAGCACATTAGCAAGAGAGTCTCTGGATGCCACTGGATTATTATGACTGAAAGCTACTGATGACTTCTCTACATTCACCTTTAGGCCCGACGCCTTCTCAAACAATTCTAACACCCACCTACACTTTGCAAAACCTTATTGGTCGCCTTACAGAAGATCAATGTATCATCTGCAAAAAGCAAATGAGATACCCGAGGGCCATGTCGACTAACAACCACTCCTCGTAGTTCCTCATTAGCCTCTGCCGTAGAAATCAGGTGACTGAGTGCTTCTGCACAGAACAAGAAGAGATAAGGGGAGAGGAGGTCACCTTGTCGGAGATCCCGCTCGGGGTGAAAGTATCCAAATATCTTACTAGAGAGCACAATAGAATAAGACATCGTGGAAACACACGTAAGAACAAGAGAAATGAAGTGAGGATGGAAACCTAACTTAGCTAAAACTCTCTCAAGGAAAGTCCACTCCACTCGGTCATAGACTTTGCTGAGATCGAGCTTCAGCGGAGCATGACCCACTGAGCCCCCATACTTGTGTGCTAGATAGTGATTAATCTCATATGCAACTAACATATTATCCGTAATGAGTCTACCAGGAACAAAAGCCGATTGGTCTTTGGAGATAACGAATTGAAGCAATGGTTTCAATCTATTAGCAAGAACTTTAGAAGCAATTTTATAAGTAATGGAGCAAAGACTAATTGGATGAAACCGACTCATAGATTCGGGGTTAGAACATTTAGGAACTAAAACCACATAAGTATGGTTGAATTTAGCATAAAAAATTAGGTGGTTAAGAAACTCAAGCACAAAGGAAGTGATCTCTGTACCAACAATATGCCAGTATTTCTGATAGAAAATCTGGGACATCCCATCCGGCCCCGGAGATTTGTAGGGATACATTGGAAAAATAGCAAGTTTTACCTCATCCGGGGAAAATGGTTGGATCAAGGCCTCATTCATATCATCACTGACTCGAAGCCGTCAAAATTAAATATTGATTCTACAACTGTAGCAGTAGTGAAACTAGGTCGAATCCCTTAGGAACTACGAGTTAATTTCTCAATCAAGTTGAAGTAACAAAATTTGGGGGGGGGGGGGGGTTTTGAATTAAGAATTACTAATAACTAATAGAATCTAAACAGAAAGTCAAGATAAATAATAAGGAAGAGATCTGAAGAAAAGAATTACAACCCAGGGGAATGTATCACCCAATCGTTATATTAATCATTGATCACACGAGATTAATTTCACAACCAAGCATTCAACTTTGAAATTTATGAGGATAGGCATAATAAATTCATGTTTTCTTATTGTAATTGACTTGACTCAAACATCTAAATCAAAACTTATCATCTCACGACTGGGCACAATAACGTTCCATGTCAATTCAATCATAGCACTTGTACCAGTAAAAAACAGTTGAACCTAGATCAAAGAATTGATATAGCTACAATCATCTAACCTAGTTTGTTTGTCCCTATAAATAAATCACGCAAAATATATAATTAATTTATTTTCTACTTGTACCACTTATTCATGACAATTACGAATCACTGAACTCATGGATAGTAGTAGAATAATTAATATTGAATCAAATTATCAGATCTACCAATAATAATCATTCCATAAGATGTAAATCAAGACAAGATACACTCAGCAAAATCAGATAAAAATCAAGATCTGAAAATATAACAATTGGGTTCAACGTTTCTCATGAATCAAAAAAGGGAATTAGTTACACAACATGTGTGTAGAAATTTTTCCTAAAATCTTGTAAAAAAACACAAACAAAAAAGAAAGGAAAAGAGAAGAGATGATCTCAACCAAGAGAATAATATAATATGAAATTGGATACTTGATCTTCAGCCTTCATACCCTTTTTATAGCACAAAAAACGTCATCTCTTGCCTTCCAACTTGCAGCTTGGAGAAAGAAACAAATTGCAGTAACAAATCTTTTCAAATTCGCCCATTTTTGTGCAGACTGACTCGAACATTGAATAGGACGTGATCACACCCTATCGGATGTTTAAATCTGTTTTCTTTTCATCTTTCTTTGATCACTTTTTAACTTCATTTGAGGCTTTTTAGCTCTTTTTCTTTCAAAGGGAGTTAATGTTAATTATTTACTCAAAAGATGCATAATTCAATTATCAATGTTATAAACTAGTTTCTAAAATACTTGAATTAAACATGTAATTGAGTCATAAATTGCATCCTATCAATTATCTATAGATACATCGTTCTACCTCTATATGACTTTCATATTTAAAGTCAGAAATGTTTGATAGATTCAAACAATAACTGTAAAAAATTAATTAAAGTTACAAATTCCTTACTAGCTTTATCTTATATATCTAAAGGGAAAAATATATGCTACCCCCCTGTGATATAGATAATGTGCAAAATACTCCCTGTGAAAAAACTAATATCAAATTACCTCTCTGTGTTTTTAAAACTAGAGCAAAATTTATCCCCTTAAGGGTATGTGTATAGTGCACTCTCCTCTCTTGAGAGTGTGAGTGAGTTTTTTCTTCAAAAAAAATTATTTGTATACAATATATTATATATTTAATTTATAATATACATTAAAGAGTAAATATACTATTTTATATATAATATATAACATTTTTAATAATATATACCTTTTTGTTAAAAAAAAAACCAACCCTACCCACCCACCCCCAAACGAGCGACCACCCAGCGCCACCAGCGCCACCAGCCACCACCTACCCCCACTGGCAAACCCACTGCGCTACCCCACCCCCAAACCAGCCACCGCCCATCCCTTCCCCCTCGCCGCCTCCACGCCACCACCCATCCAATTCCTCGCCAGCGCCCCTGCCTTCCCTCCCCTTCCCCTTCTCGTCTCCGTCGTCTCCCTCTCGCCTTCCCCTCGCCGTCACTCCCCTCGCTTCTCTCCCTCCCCCTGCCATCGTTTCCCTCCCCCTCAACTTCTCCCTTCGCTTCCCTCCCCCCTCCTCGTCGTCCGCGTCGTCTCCTTCCCCTCTCCCTTCCCCTTCCCCCGACCCCGCCGGCCGCCGCTTCTGGCCTGTTCTCTCTCTCTCTCTCTCTATATATATATATATATATATATATACTATTAACTATATATAATATATATTGTATATATATTCATTTATATATATTTGTTTAAATATTAACCGTAAATTAAAATAATTCAAAATCTGAGCCGTAGATTAACTAGTTCAATTTGGACCTTAAATGCAAATAACATCCAACGGTTATTAAATAAGGATATAAATGTAATTTTATAATTAAAAATTAAAAAAAATAAAGAAAAAGCACGTGCAATACACGAACTCGCGTGAGGGGTGTAATTGCTATATTTTTCTTTTCACAATGGGGTAATTTACTATTTTTTTTTCACAGGGGGGTAATTTACTCATTTAACCCTATATCTAAAAGGTTTAAATGCTCACCTTCAGCTCATAGAAACCAAAGACTTGGTACTCAGACGGGACACTCGTGTGGTTGGACCACGCTTCGGCGAAGCAGCCGAACACAACATCCCAAATCGTCTGTATAGAAGCTATTAGTAAAGAAAAAAATGCAAGTAATCCTCTTGTAATATTATAATGAACAAATTATCTTCCTATGAAAAAAAATATCAATTTACTTTTTTGTGTTTTTTAAAATACAACGATTTACCTCGCTATGTTTTTTAAAATGAAGCAATTTACCTCCTTAGATAGGGAGGTAAATTGCTTCACTTAAAAAGGAGAAGGGATAAATTGCTACTTTTATTTCATAAGAGTAAAATTTGCTCATTTTCAATATCACAAGGGGATAAATTGTTATTCCCCCTATTAGTAAATAATGGAATTACATGCAGAAAATCTGATGAAAATCATAAATGTAAAATTGCCTCAAATCAAGTATAATAAATCTGGGAAGTTCTGCAGTCGATCATGGTGGTGATATCCATATAATTGTGACATGGATGAACTTGCACTTCCTCTTTTTAAATTCATGAATATGACTAATAAAAAATTTAGAGTTCATTGCATTTAGACCTTTCTTAAAAATATGAAATTTAGCACGGATTTAAGGATATTTTATCACTCCAAATGCTTTGGGTATACTCTTAATGATACAAGGAAGACCTGCAAAACAAGATCGCATTAGGGCCTAGTAGGAAGTGGTTCCTTGAAGGCACTCCACGCTCAAGTTAATCTGGGTTTAAGGTCTCAAACAGAGAGAAACCAATAGTTGGGGGTGGCAAAAAATTATATCTAAAGCTGGAGTACGCATATTTATAATTGTCGGTTGTTTTGTACGATTTTATGTAAATCCTAGATCTAAAACATGATCAATAGTATACAATAGGCAACACATATCCGTATAAGCAGTGACAAAAAGTGGCCAAGACAGATAGAACTTGTGATACTGTCAAAAGTGACTGGAACTCTATCAGTACAAGATGATATCTTTTTCATTAAGTACAAAGGTCTCATTGATATCTTGGGACTTAGACAACTTTACCGTAACGTGAAGGCCAATGACTAGACCTCGAGTCTTTCTGTGGAAGGTCTTTCTGGAGCCATTAACCATAATACATACAACGGAAAGTGTCTCATTAGTCTTGAAGGTCTCTAGTGTAGTCTTATAAATATTCCCGTTATACAATTTTAATTCAAGAGTGTCTTAATTTTAAACTTGAGTTTTCTTTGCGATTGTCCTTCACAACGAAGATTTCAAGAAAACGCAAATGTAATTACCAAATACGTTACATGGATTGTATGAAATCCATTTTATAAATTCTCTAGCAATATCATGTTAGTTTAAATAAGGCGCACATATATTATTTTATTCTCAAATGAAACCTATACTTTCTCGTCTCTGTACGCTTCTCAACGTTGCAGTGGATTGCTTGTTCAAGAGAACTAATCAAACGCTCCCCGAACATCGTTTCTTTGTTATCATTATGCTTGTTGAGTTATGATATCGATATCTCCATTTCAATAATAATAAAAAAAAAATGTATATACATCTCCAATCATTAGTTAGGTAAGGAGGTCAACCTCCACCTAAGGCATATATATCTATACTATATATATATAAAAAATCCTTTTTTCTCTCATAACCGCAACACTGATTTTATTGTTATGCCAATAATACTCTAAAATTGATTTTCATAATATATTTTAAAACATAAAATATTATTTATTATATGCACGTAAGGATGGTGTGTCATACCCACTAGTATTTCAAAGTTGCATCTTTCTTTCTGGTGATGTCTCCCCGCTGAATTGTACTTTGTGTTGTGTTTGGTTCTATGTATTGGGATCTTTGTGTAAGCAATAGTTGATTGGTTATCCCAATAAATAAGAGTTAAATTCATTTTGACCCTATGTAATATGAAAAAAAATAAAAAATTACCCTTACGTTATGAGCAATAACTTACACAGCTCCCTAGTCCACCTGATTTTAAGGAATTTTTTAAATTTTTTTCATATTACAGAGAATATAATTAATACTTTATTTTTCTCATAATTTTTTTTTAATATTCCTAATATCACAAGAGAGGTTTTTGAATTTTTCTCCGATAAATAGTCATAGCTTGCCCACAATCGCTTATTACCCCCCAACGACACAAAATCTTCTCAATCAAACACCTTTTTCTACGTCAAAAGCACATCCCGTAAATTTTACTACGGTTGGCAAAAAATAACACACTTGTTAACGAGTTTGTTTCTTGCTACACCAAAAGATAGCATCTTTACTCATCAAGAAAAGCTTATCCAAGCACCATACCTATCAACATCTGTGCATCCTTTAGTAACAACTTTTTTTTTTTTTTCTTCATACATATGCAAACATCTCCTGATTTTACTACTAAACATTTGGGATAATTACATTTACACGTCTGAGTTATGATTTGTTTACACAAATCATCCTTGTCTTTTACGTAATTATAGAAATTACCACTAACAACAAAAAAATATGGATAGTTTGTGTAATGATACTAAAGTTTTTAAGGATGCAAGTAATTTTTAAAAAAAGTAAGTAGTGGTTTGTGTAAATAATATTATTATTTTGGTGGGTGTATATTTAATTATCTAAAACATAAAAGTAATTTCCACAAACAGGTTATAGGTCAAGAGATGTAAATATAATTATCCCTAAACATTTTCTTAGAATCACTTCGTAAGCCCATGAAAACGCATTCAGTGTTTGCTTCTGGGGGATAGCAAATGCAGATACGGCCTAGCCGGCCACCTTTACAAGTAACAAACCCGTGACATCTCATCGTCACAGCTACCCATTTTTGACAAACAACCAAGCTATGTTATCCGGGCATGGCGCACGAATAAAACAACATAGGACATTGGAATATCCAGATCCAAATATTTTCTGGGAAGAAAAGCTTTGGGATTGAATTATCAGATTATTGTATGCAGCTAAGCATCAGAAGTGCACAAGGGACGATCAATAACTGCGTCATATATGCATTACGATTGCAAGCGTTCAAGATAACAAACAAAACTTTCGTACAGGAACTCTTTGACTGCCATATAGATACCAGAACATGACAACATGATACATTGCAGTAGCTTTCCATATGTTCTCATTAAGGGTCCAAAGCATCAGCCATTGCGTTGGGCATCAAATTGAATGCTCTTGTTAACCACCTCTAAGTCTAGCCAAAGTCAAAAGTACCTCACAACAACTAGTGCAAATATTCTTCCATTTGTACTCCTATCCTTAACCAAACGGAATATGAACAAATACATAAGTGTGTGTTACTTTAACCTGAAGGTGTCGTTCACGTGAAACGGTCGTTGGCTGTTTTATCACCTGCACCACTATTTGTTCCCAAAATCAAGTTGGGATTCTTGCAAGGAGATCTGGTTGTTTGGTAAACGAGATATAAATTAACTTACTTCTTGCGCTTGCTCTTCTGAGATGTTGAAGACGAAGGATTGCTGTGCCAATTCCTTTTCCGTTGGTTGATGAACCAATTATTGATCTGTTTGAGTTGCAAACCTGTTTCCTGCACCAGTCTTGCCTTATCTTCCTCCTGAAAGGAACACATAACATATACCATTGAGACGGTAGCTTTCTTTCAACATTGCATGCAAGATGAAAATGGTTCAGGTAAATAGTGGCTTTCATACTGTTGGATAAGGCCACTTGGAATGTGACTGCCACCAAGCTTTTAAGACGGATGTAGTGTCGCCAGGCAGTTTCCCCGCCCTTCTTTTTCGTAATATTTCTTCTCTGATGTCAACAATCTTCTCCTTGTAGCCCTGTAAAGAAGAAAACAATGGTTAATTAAATTAAACATAAAAGAACACATGAAACGGCGGTGCCGATAAAGTTGATGATTATTCACCTGTTTAAGCTCATGTTTCAGTTCTTGTCTGACACGTTCCATCAAAGACCTCTCACTTTCAGTGGGCACAAGAGGGCCGAATCCCATGCTGTCCGGCCCATCCAAACTTTCATCAAACAAGTTCATTTCACTGTCTGCTTGGTCCTCATCATCATCAGACATGGTTGCACCTGTACCTTCACCTGGTGCTACACCTGTCAAGCAAATTCGATCATAAGGATGCATCAGATTGATTCATGGCTCTGCACATTGGATACCGCACCCCAACCGATCAAAAAATAACTCCAAAGAGTGATTAGTCGATTTTAAGCTCCCAACTAATTTACAAATTAAAATTATTGCATAAACCTGTGGAGTACTAATGGAGTAAAATGCCCAATACCAGGTACAAAACTAGATAGACGAAATCTGATAACAACCTGTCAAGCTCTGCAGCGATTGCTCGAGCTCCCAACAAGCCATGACTGCTTCCATTGCATGGACTCGAACATGTTGTTGCAGTTGTTCTTTGAAAGAGGACAGCAATAGACATAATGCGTCTGCATCAGAAGGAAAAGAAGAAATGGAGGGAAGATAAGAATGAAGATTAATATTAACACTTAGCAAAATGGTCCATATCATATAATTGTAACACTACGGAATATAAAAGAAGCATCCCTCGTTCTACAAGGATAACCCCACATTACATGCAAAAATGAATAAGAAAACATCTCACGTCTTTCTTATAATTTAACTAAATAATTAACTTTAGAAACTTGCAGATTAGATTAACATTCAACGTGAGTTTTTTAAGGCCCCACTGATTTATTTGACAAGTTTGAGTTTTCAGGATTAGTGACAATGAATTATGGACAAGATGGTCTGTAAAACAGACTTTTTGATAGCAGGAGAAGATAACCTTGTGCTTTGAAGAGAGCATCCTCTAGGTACACATATTCACACACTAGTGGAGCTTTGATGAGTTCAGAATAACTTTTCAACGTCAACACGCAACTTTTTCCACAAATGTTTACCAAACCCAAAGCATGGGCAGTCAGCGTAAGAAATGTCCGCGTTTACAAAGAAGACTTTTAATGTGAAATAGCGCTAGCTTTTGAAGATTTTACCAAAAACTAACTTCAAATCTAGGATAGGCAAAGGTCCCTTTAGAAATAGATTCTACAAATTAAATTCGCTCTGATAATGGATGTGTATCTTATTTTTAGACTGATAAGTTTACAACTACCTGCCACAATAAATTCAGATATAAGATAGAAGACATTTCAGCTTCAAAGTCCAACTAAGAGACAGTATGATCTATCAATTCTTAGAAGGAAAGAACTTACAGAAGCACAAGCAAATGAGTAACAAGTGGAGCTACAACAAGAAACAGATTCTCCAAAGCACTAAATATATAGTTCCAATTATTAGTGTACTGAGAACAGCAGGATTCCTCTTCTGATGCGACAACCACATATTCATAGTCAGATAACAGAACTGAAACTCCAACCATATTGCTCCAAGAATCGTAGAGCACACAGATATCATCAAACAAAGAGCCGTGAATAAGTCCCACAACTTGTATTCTTCCTCACTAATTATCACCTATCCCCCTTTAATAAATCATGCAGTCATTTATAGTTCGGGCCACTCAGACTTAACTTAGAAAAGAGCTAGAAAAATTCATTTCAAGAATCAGACCACACACAAGCATCATTAATTGACATGTCCAAAATCTTGTTCTATCTCTTGGTGGCTATCTACAGTCGTCCTATATGAAATACATGATCATATACAGTCACATGGCACTTGAATAGCAAACAGAGTCGGCAGCTTGAGCAAAAGAAAATCCAGTGCTTGGTTGTCCAAATACCCTCAAGATCAGTTATATCAATCATGCAATGCATATTATCACGCGGGCCAAAACAATTTCTTTAAATCTCCCTCTTAGGCAAACATAGACAAGTTAATTGATCCTCTTTATGCCGTACAAGTTCTATGCAATTGGAAATTAAGTAGAAAGCATCATGACCATTTGAAGCATATTCAGATAAATGATATAACTGAGGTCAATATCCAGACAACTGAATCCTAAAACAAGAACCAAGCCATCATCAGCTAAATAATTCTAACAATAAAATGAGATGTACTCATCGTCTTCCTAATACAAGGATTACCGATGAGAACTCCAATTAAAGTAGACCTTAATTAAAATAGACTTAATCCTCATAAATTGAATATCTTAACAGGAGAAAAGTCCGGGATTTCTAAATTACAGATGATGAATTAACTAAGGAAACAGAAACTTATCATCTGGTAAATTGCAGAAGCAACCGCATGCGCTCCTACACACAGTCACTCACAGAGTCGGGTTAATTATAAAGATTCAACGTGGGAGATCTAAAAATTCAATCTTTGAAACAAGACAACAGAATTTTTCCAGGTGAAAGACCTACAGATTTGCAGTAAATGAATTCAAACAAAAGCAAAACTATTTCAAGAACCACCCCACACTCCCAAAGAAAAACACCAAATGATCAGCATAGGAAAAACATTTATTCATCACACTAAGAAAAAAAACAGTTGCAAGAATAACTAAATTCTTGTGTACCATGAAGTGGTCGAGGTCTTTATCATCAAGGGGCGGCTGGCCATGTCCAAGAACAGAGTACTTAGCCACCACCTGATGGGACTGAGCCAGCTGGGCGTCAATCCTGGGCAGCTGGTCCACCGGCGTAGCAATACGCAGGCACGCAACGTGTGCCGACAGAAGCTGTTCGTAAAGAGGGTGACTCAGAATATCCGCCTTGCACTTCTCCTCCTCCCAGTTAGTGTTGTTCCCGTTGCTATTATTACTATTATCCCCGCCTCCACCTCCACCTCCGCTGTCTTGGGGATGATCGCTGTTGTCCGGGGGGCTGGGTTGACTTTGGGTGGGAAGCCACTGGTGGTGGAAAGTGGAGCTGTTGAGCCACGCGGTTGTGGTGGGCGGTGGTTTCTCATCTGGTGATTGGTGGTGATCGGGGAGGATGGAGCTGAAGACGGCGGCGGCGGAAGGAGGGTTGTGGTGGTCGGAGTAGCGCGGGAGGTGGAGGGGCATTTCTTTGGGAGAGGTGGTGGTGGTGGTGGTGGTGGTGGTCCTGGAACGCCATGTTGCGTGTGTGTATGATGAGCCTATTTTCTCACAGCTGCCTATACACACATAGTATCTATATATATAGCTATTAAGACTTTCAGACAGACAAGAACGGTGGGGTGGGGGTGGGGGTGGGGTGGGGGGGGGGTTGGGTTGGTTGGGGGGATTGGAGTATACAAGTCACCATGGACGTTGAAACTAGGAAAAGTTTCTTTTTTTTTTTTTAATTGTATTATTAATAATAATTTATATAATATTTTATTGACATAAACTATTTAATATAATGTTTATTTAATTAATTTTATAGATCATAAGATATTTTAAAATATACATTAAAATAAGGGTTAAATACACTTTGCACCCCTGAATTATGCATTTTGTCTCATTTATACCTTTAAAGGTAACAAAAAAACTCCTGACAAAATATTTCGGCATTGATAGGAGAAAAATGTCCTTCTTACTTACCCATATATATTTTTATTTTACTTTTTAAAATATATTTTATTAAAATATTTTTCCCAAACTATTTTTAGTTATTTAAATGTCACATTTTATTTTAAAAATAATCTTTATAATTTATCATTTATATTTTTTTTTAAACTATGGAACACAAAAGATATTTACAAGCTCAATATATGTAAATATATTTTACAAAGATAACTTATGTTAAAAAGTTCATACAAAAATATGTGTCAATACATAATGCATATAATATTATAGAAAAGTAGGTTATATGACTTATAAATATCATTACTTAAAAATATAGAATATTATATTATTTATATTATAATTTGCATATTTTGGAGTATATATATATATATTTGATGTAATATTTTAAATTTATATTGATAACTTATTTTTTAAATAAATTAATATGTAACAGCCCAAGCAAAATTTATGTAAAGTTTTTACCAGTTATGTAAAAAATATAAGAATTATAAATTTATGGAGTTTATACAGATTCTATACTCAGTACAAAAATTATAAATTTTGAGTAGTATTTATTTTAAATAAAAAAATTATAATAATTCAGATTATATTTAGGAGAATGATTGTAATAGATATATTTTAGGTATATAAATAATAAGGGCATTTTTGTCATAAAAAATTGGGTAAATTACACTTTGCCATCCGAATTATGACCGTTTTTACACTTTGGCATCTAAACTTTTTTTTTTGTGTCAATTTGCCATCTCAACTTTACAAAATTTTGCACTTTGTCATTTATAACTATATTTTCACTAAGTTTTTGTAAAAAAAAAAACATTACATGCAATCCACATGTGATATTTAAGGGTTATATGATGCGATATTTTTCACATATGTATAGCATCAGATGTTTTTCCGACAAAAAAATCAGCAAAAAATCGATTACATATGGTAAAGTGCAAATTTCGCAAAGTTGAGATGGCAAGTTGATACAAAAAAAAATTTAGATGCCAAAGTGTAGAAACGGGCATAGTTTGGATGGCGAAATATAATTTACCCTAAAAAAATTAGTTTATATCATGAGATGCTATTTTGTTACGTTTTATAATTCAGGAGAGTAAATGCACTTTATGCATAGTTCAGGGGTGCAAAGTGTATTTAACCCTTAAAATAATAACATTATATTTATAATAAAGTTGCTAATAAGAGAATATACTAATATAATTTTAAATAGAAAGAAAAAATATAAGAAAAGGTGGTTTTTCATAATATGATATCAATAGTCATTTTCAATCATATACTAGTATGTGTGGAATTATGGTTCGAATTTGGCTCGATGAAATTTAAATTAATTATATGATACGTGTAATATATTAATTTTTACTTTTAAAATTATATTTTAATTGAAAATTTTCAAAATATTAAAATAAGAAATAAGAAAGTTATTAAAAAAATTAATGTTAGTGGAAGTTGCAGAGTGGTTTGAGGATTTAGAAGATTGGAGATGTGATGAAGTTAATAAATAAATTAATTAATGAAAACCAATATTAAATATTTACATATATATTAATAGATAAAAAAAGGTGAAAAAACTAAAATAATATTTTTATTTAATAATAAAGTATAGATAAATACTCGTGATCGAGATCACTTAGTGTGTGCGCTTACTAATAATTTGGGTTATACTCAATAAAAATAAATTTAAATTAAATAACTAATTGAAATTGATAAAAAAAAAAAAATTGCTCTAAAATGTGCATTATTGATAAGTTCACCTCAATAAATAAATATATTAAAAGCCATCAATATAGTATAGTTCAGTTGGAAAAATTGAGGACCCATGATTTTAGAGACCATGGGTTTGAACCACGTTAAATGCATGAAATGTGGTCTGTTATATAGGAGGGGTTGGTTTACTGTATAGTACGAGTTATTGTCTGCTGTAATAGTAGGTGTTATTTAGCAGGATATGATTATTGTAATAGTTTTTTTTAGATATGGATGTTGACAGAAATGATTGTACTTGTAATCGATTTATTTCAATTAATAATAATTCATCGCTCTTATCTATAATATATATATATATATATATATTAAAAGGTGTTTTAGTTCGTACATATTTCGTCAACCAATATAGTATTAAAAGGGTTTTCTTCTTAATAAATAATTAGCGATCGAAGCACTCTCGATACGCTTGTTTAATTTAAAACCTTTATATATTTGTGTTAATTAAAACAAAAAATATATAAAATGAATGGCTGATAAAAAAAAATTAGTAAAATAAATTAAAGTTGAATTTGCATGAATAAAAAATAATTGATATAACTAATTAAATGGTTATTTCTTGAATAAATAAGTATAAATAAGGATATAAGTAGTTGGCTTATTTATTTTAATAAATAAAAAAATAACACAAACAAAATAATTTTAATTTTATTAACAATTCTAAGGTATTCATGACTTATTAATTTTTATTTTTTATTTTTTAATTTTTGTGCGAACATCCGCGACTCCACTTTTTTTTTGGATTTATTATTATCATTAAAATTATTTATTGATAATTACAAATCTAAATATTTTTCTAATTATATTCAATAATATATTTAAAAATATATTCACTAAAAAAATAAAATCAACTATTATAAATATAATTTATCGTCTACGATCCCATACTGACATATTAAGTTGTCTTGATAGATTTGTCATTTTGTTGGCATTGTTATCTTTCACATATTTTGTCGTCAATCCATCTCATTTTAAATACGTGTTGTTTGGTCTCAACCAAGACTTCGAGTAGAAACACAAACAACAGTATCGTGAATCAACTCAAATTTTCGGACATTCCAATAAATGTGAAGTATTGTTATTATATTATTAATAAAGACAAATAAAAAAGAAAAAGAAAATTTGGTAGGCTTAATTGGGGAAAAGAATCTGCATAATTTTGGAGCATACAATAAATAGGAGCGGAGTTGGTCTAACCATACTTTATATTCTAAACATATACGATGTTGAATAATAGAGTTATTATAAACTAATTTCAAAGCAATTGGCCCCACAAAAAAATTTTATATATATATATATATATATATATTGATTACGATGTGTTTGCAATAATTAAAATTATTATAATAATTTTATTTAAAAATAATTAATATAGGATGTGTTTTTTTTTTTTTTTTGGACAAAACTTATCAACCCTTGTAAATTAAATTAAAGGTTTTTTTTACTATAGTTTTTATTTTCATTAAATATAAATAAAAATAAATTGTAATTTTGAAAATTCTTAAAATTTTCAACCCTAGTTATTTGGTTGCAAAACGTTCGTTACTAAAATACTCTCGAGCATATTTATTCTTAAATAAAATAAATTTTTTTATCGATAATGTTTTATTCATGTACATTTTAAATTAAGAAAACTATTCAAGATGACTAGTCAGGTCAGTTCATTTTATTTTTTCTCTTCATATAATTATATAAAATAATAAAAAAATTATGCACACGTATTAAGTGTGCTTCAACAGTTAGTAGTATATTGAACTAGTTGCCGCAGCACGTAGTCCCTGTGTGCATATAATAAATGATATTTTATTATTTAAAATATATTATAAATAAAATAAAATATATAAACCAACCAATTATATTTTTTAGGGAAAGAAAAGACACAAAAATAAAAATAACTTAAGATATTATCGACACAATAAAAATTGATATTAATTGAAGGTATTATTGTCATATTTAAAGTTGATACGGTAGTGTCATTAACTGTTGTTTGGGAATGTAGATAATCTTTTTTTTTCTTCTATTAATATAGATCAAATGAGAGACCATTATAATAAATTGCTATGATTGGCAGAAGGTGAATTACCTAAAATGACCTTACCTATGTTTTTTTTTTTTTTTCACAAATAACTATATTTATTGATTCATTACTTTAATTAATATTTTAAAGTTGATTATTTTATCAATTTTGTAATATTATTAATTTAATATTTTTTCTTCTTTTCATTCAAGCAAACAAATATAAAAGAAATATAAATTATACACACATCGGTAAATAAAATGCACGTAGACTAAAATACCCTCAAATATATTAATTTTTCCACCATTTCTGTAAATCAATTTAATCAATAAAACTTTATTCATGCATATATAAATAACTCATTGTTATTAGGGATAATTATACTCTCATTCCTTAAAATTTAGTGTAATTATATGTACATTCTCTGTGGTTTGGAAAATTATATATAATATCCCTGAAGTTTGTGTCCGTCTAACAAATAAGTCCATTTGTTAGTCAACATTCACCGAACTTGCTTATATTAATAAAAATAAATTTATATTTACCTCTAATTGACCTATTATTGGTTTATTGCAAATTAAATAGATCTTTTTATAATCAAATTATCCTCATACGTCTTCACGCATTCATGTATATAAGGAGATATATATTTACCATTATAAGGGTAGCTTAGTCAGAGAAAAGTCAATTGAGAGTAAATATAAATTTTCTTTCAGCGTTCCTTTTTTTTAATATCAGCAAATTCAGCGTATTTTACTAATTTATAGACTTATCTGTTAAATGAAAGCAAACCTTAGGAATGCTAGATGTAATTTTTCGAACCACAGGAGGTCTACGTATAATTACGCAAAACTTCAATGGAGAAAAGTGTAATTTATCCCTTTCTATTATGTGATTAGTCATTCATCTTATCTTTATTCTCTTTATGTATATAAATAAACATAATAAAAAATTTCAACTATACAAGCACATTAAGTGCATTCCTATTACTAGTACTATTTATTAAGGAAGACATCACTACATAACCAATTAGTTTTCGATACATTATAAATGATCACAATTTAAAAAATTATAGTAAATTAATATTATTAATTACGATTAAATAAAACTCAATGTAAAAAATTAAAATTTTTACCACGATGAAACAATATTTACGAATAATCATTTTATTTTCTCCTTTTTCATTTAATTAAACAAAATATAATAAAATTTTAGAGTTGGGTCTCTAGTATAATAATGTTGATTGCTAAGTTTAGTAGCAATAGTGATCCTCACAAAATCATATTAAATATTGCAATCATAGTACATAAAATTAATCATTGTGGTCGGTTGGAAAAACCCTTCCAAATTTATAATATATATATATATATATATATATATGTTTAAATCAAAAGAACAATCTAGTCTCAAAAATTAAAAAATTAAAATTGAAAGAACAATCTAATCTCTTTTATACTATGATGATTTTTTTTTTCTCGCTCGATTCGACTTTTATGGAATTTCCCAACTTTCTTACAAAAAAGGGCTAAATACATTTTGTACCCTAAACTATATATACCATCCTCGTCAATTACCCTCTAAATTAAATAAACTTTCAATTACCCCCTATTATTTTGATAATCCTTTAAATTAAATGAAAATTGATAAAATAACCCTTAACTGTTAATAATATAATATATTTATATTAATGTCCTCTATTATTAAATATATTAATCAATTTAAAAAGTTTATAATTATTCAATTGCAATGGTTTATAAATTAATTAAGTATAAAATAATTATTTCAAAATAAATAGTGGTATTAAAAATTAGCAAAAGTTTATAAATTCATTAATTTTAATTTAACGAACAAAGATGCATTTTCGCATATTAAAATTGTATCCGCTGGTATTTTAGAATATAGGCTCTACCCAAACTCAAAAAATATGTGTCTAAATCTGAATCTAATGTAAAAATTAGGTACGGATATAAGTCATAACTATCAAAATGGGTTTGGGTCTGGGTCTGGATTTGGATCTAGATCTGGGTATTGCTCACTAATTGATAAGTTTAACGTGCTGGACCTAAGGATAAGTCAAGAGTTGAAATAGAGTTAGTACATGAATAGACAGAAAAATAATTACCTCATTAACTCACAAATTACCTCACTTGACATTTGGATGTCAAAATAATAGGCTTGATGACTACTTCTAATATTTTCGTCATTAAAATTATATTTGTGTATTGAACAAACACAAGTTTATAATTTTTTTTAATTTAAAAAGTACTAACATCGACCTTATCAATTTGTGATTAATCTAGCATTGATTTATTAATGTCATAAATGAGCAAAAATTAAAGTCAAAGTAATTGATATATTTAACTATAAAAAGCATTAAGTGAATATATCATATTATTAATAGCCAAGGGTATTTTTGTCCATTTTCATTTAATTTAAAGGATTATCAAAATGACAGGGGAGTAATTGAAGATTTCTTTAGTTTAGGAGGGTAACTGATGAGGGTGGTATAATTCAGGGGTGCAAAATATATTTAACCCTATAAAAATGATTAATTAATAAATAATAACTTTTAGTTATTTTTTAGATAAACCGATATTTAATATTTTTATATATAATTATTTGTATATACTTATATTATGTATTTTATATATATTTCAAAATTTTTTTAATTTGGTACGATATACAAGAACCAAATATCGGTACTGAAACGAATACTATATTTCTATAGAAATTTATATTGAATACCGATTTAATTTTTTGGTATTCAGTACTGGTTCTGTTGGATATATTTCAGTACCCTTAAATTTTTAACAACATAAGTATGAGGTTATAAACTTGAATTTTCATTATACGTATAAATATTTATCTTATTTTATAGAAATTTATATATTATAATTAATTTTTTTAGCTATGATATATAAATGAATTGTTATTTAAGGATTTATTAATTATTTTATTAGTAATTTTTTTGAAATAATTTTTTTTATTAGTAATGATTACTATTTTAATTGTCTATCTAAAAAATATATATTTTGTGGCCCTTATTTATTTTTTTGAAGCACAAAGTAGTGTATGTTTGCCAAATTTCACAAAATTTTTAAATCTGGCTTCTTAACATAGATTGTTTATTTTTTCTAAAACAAAGAGAAAGAATAAGAAACGTTTTGTTTTTCTTTAATCCCTTTACGGGATAATCCGACGACTTGAGCTCAAAATTTTGATGAAAAATCGTATTTTAATTTAGGTGTGTACGTGAGTAAATGTATTAAAATAATAATAATAATTTTTGGTAAGTTATCTATACCTTATTATAATTGAAAATGATTTCTTTGATATCTCAGTGTTTTTTGGTCCGTCATTTTTTTATATTTTAAATTATATCAGCCGTTCTTTTTCTCCCAATAAATTTCATAATTTTATTATTTTTATTTATTTAATGAATATTTAAAAAAAACAATTATATTATTATTATTATTATTATTATTATTATTAAATTTTAAATTAATTGGCCACACGCCGTGAATAGGAGGAAGAGTTGTCGGCCAAGTGCTGAGAAACGAAACAAGGCTACCGAGAACTAAAAACAACAGTACAATCATGTCAGCAGAAGGTACATCACCCGAACCGCCTCACTTCTCTGGAAGCAGTGTAAAAAGATGCAGAAGAACTCCGACGACGTCGTTTGGCGGGATTGACAAATGCCACGTCAATTACTCATTTATATATATATATATATATATATCCCCTTTTTGGTGGTATGGAGTGAGACAAAAGCTGATGATTCATTCACATTTTATTATTAATTAAATAAATAATTTAAAAATATATTTTAATTAAAAAAATAATATATCTGGTAGGGGTTGGTACAGAGAAGAAATGAGAAACGTGAGACGTGAATGAAACGACAGGTTGATTGACGTTTGGACCACACCTTCCCCTTCTTCTTTCCTGTCACCGAAAATTTGGACTTGCTCCTCAACCTTTGCTCTTAACACCAACTACTAATGTAATTTTTAATTAAGATTGTAATTATATATATATATATATATATATATAGTTCGTGTCGAGGTCGTATTCGAGAGTTGGACTGCAACACCCCTGAGAATATAGCGTAGTGTTTGGATTTATTTTCTGAGTGTTTTGTAGAGATAAAGAGAGAAAAATAAAGATAAATAAGTATGTGTTAGAGATAGTGTGTATGTTTGGATTTATTTTTTGAGATAATTTAAAATAAGTATTGTATGTTTGATTTTGTGTTTTTAGAGACAAAAATTACTGTTCATTGTCAAATCATATATTTTTTTATAGGGTTGTATGTTTAATGTTGTGTTTTGAGAGACAAAAATCACTGTTTATTGTCAATTCATTGTCAAATCATGTATTTTTATATATATTTATGTATATGTGTGGGTATATATATGTATGTATTTATATTAAAACAGTTAAAAATACCTAGATAAGATATTTTTGTATGATGGCAAACATTATGTATGTTTTGACTTGTCTCGAAAATAATTTAAAAACGAAAACAAACATAGTGTAGGTGTTTGTTCGATATAATTAAATATTTTTTTTAAAATTAAAATTTTGATACGACAAAATATCATATTGATTATGAAATTGAATTAGTCAATTCGATTTTAATAATTATTGAAATTTGTTGGTGCAATGGTTCGGTATTCGATAAATTGAATATTTTGTTGAAAATAGAAAAAACAATTATGAATATTTGTCATAAATATTATTAAGATATATTGAAACTAATAGAGAAATTGAATGTTTAAATTAAACAAATATTTCCAATAAGTAATATAATTTTATTCATACACAAAAACAAACTTAGATGATTGTCAAATAATTTTTTTATTGATTAATTAAAGCAATTCAATTTATATGGTTCTGTGATATAGGAATATAAAAAAATATAGAAAATTAAATAAAAATATTAGATATGCAAAAGTGTAAATTATTCAAATTATTTAAAAATTTTCTAATATCAACTTTAAAATTAAATTAAAAGGCGTAAATTAAAATTAAAATTTAAATTGTTAAAATGAGGGTAAATAAGTTGAATTTATTTAAGAAAAAATTCAAAGTAGCTTTTGGCTTAATTTTTTTTTAGCAATTTCATACGCGAAAATTTGTTTCTCAAAATATCTTAAAAGTAAATTTTTGAAACCAAAAGTTGAAAATCATTTTTTCATAGCCCTCACAGACACTCCTATGGTCGTTTGAAGTTCCATTTCCAAAGCGCACGAAAATCACAGTAATTTTGACTTTTGTTTATCTAAACGTTCCGAAAACACATCATATCTTCTTCTACATTAGTACAATTGACACGCGTTCTTTTAAAAAAATTATAAATTAAATTAAAAAAAATGCATGTATACAAAAAAATAATAAAATGGATAATTTCACTTTTAGTCCTCTAATTTAATCACTAAATCATTTGTGGTACCTTATATTTCCACCTTATTAATTTTTATTTTCAAATTGTCTTAATTGATCAGAGTTAGTCTTAGCCGTTAGCTAACAAAAAAAAAAAAAAACCCTCTATTAATTTAGACCAACAACTAAAAGTCATAATTAATTTGAATCATTTATAAAAAAAATTGAAAGTGAAAATTAATAAAAATCAAAATATAAAGTACCAAAAATAATATAATAACTAAGTGGAAGGACCAAAAATGAAATAATCCCCAATAATAAAAAGATTCCTCACCGGAAAAACAAGAAAGGAGGAGAAGAGAAGACTACAGCTACAGCTACAGCAGGTGATAACATCAGCATAAGGACACTGACAAGAGGCCCTCGTACATGTCACACGCGTCGCTCGCTGCTTTCATGGACCACAAACACGCTCGGGACCGCACCAAAGCACGCCCCCCGCCCGCATATGCCTTTATCACATGCAAACCCCACCACTGCTCCATCCATCCCATTCCATCTATACCTACATGCACTACACACATACCCATTTCTCTCTGAACCCTGTTGTGGACAGGCGGCTGTTTTCTCTGCGGCGGAGGCGCCGGCAGTGCCGAGCGGCGGGCTGGTTGGGCCGCGCGCAGAGTGTGGACCCGCATCCTGACACTGTCTGTTCTAGTTCTGGGTGGGTGCCTACCTTCCCCCGCCGGCTGGCCCCACTCCTCTTCGAACAACCCTCAATAATGATGATGAGATTGACGAGTGGAGTGGGGGTCGGGGCATTCCCCATCTCTCTCTCTCTTCAAATTTGTTCACCATTTGGGGTGTTGGGGTTGTTTTTGGGTTGATTTTCAATGGTTTGAGAAAGTAAATTTGGGCTTTGGGTGATTATGAAAAGTGTATTGATTAATGCAATTGGTGTTTGGTGTTGGTTTTGGTCCCTTTTTGGAGTAATTGAATAGCTTTCAAAATAGATAAAAAGGGATAATTTATAAGTTCAAAATTATTGGACCATTTTTTAATTTGAGTTGGTACATGACGTTATCTTTTTTGAGTTATCTATTATTTTTTGGTACAGATTGAAGGCAAATTATACATATTTGTAATAAGATGGACTTGCCAAAAACACGTGCAAGACGACAAGTTGGTATTCATAAGAACATCGAGAAAACCAAGCTCCTTCATATCAAACTAATGTGCCAAAATAGGGTCGTAGACGATAAAATAATTCAGCGAATGCTTGATTATATTTTTTCTTTTCGAATGTAATTTTTTGAATTTATTAGTTGTTAATAAATTTTTTAATTATAATCTTATGTAATTGAAAATATTAAGAATAGTAAACTACTCTTATTTATTAATAATTTTTTATTTATGATAATATTAAATACAGAATTCATAATATTATATAAAAATTCATGATATTATTAATTGAAAATAATAATTAATTTAATAGTTATTATATAATTAATAAATTAAATTAAACTAAAGAAGAATAAGAGTTTAAGACTAACTGACTGTAAATTATTTTTTTTAAAAAAAAGAAGAACTTAAAACATCTAACCAATAATGCAATTTTTTTCTTTAAAAAGGAAGAAAAATAGCAACTCTACAGCAAATTGTGGTGGAATTGCAATTTTCTTTGTAATAAATATAAATAAATCAATAAAACACTATTTTTAACTTATTTTCAACATTTATAAATAGGAAATTAAAATTGACATTTCTTAAGAATAATCTGGATTTCATTTGTAACCACTTCAATGATTTTATTCCTAAAAAAGACAAAGAAGTATTTGAAAGGGAATTGATATATAGAAGCACCTAAAAGAATATTTATTGGATAAATTTTTTGTTTATAAGTTTGTCATAAGGTTTTAAAGGGTTTTTTTCTTTTTTCTTTTTTTTTTAAATTTGAACCACCTGGAGGTGAGGGAATTTTTCAGAGTTCCCGTCCCTTCTTTATTAAAAAAAAATAGTTAAATTTACAATGGGGAGTACTAACTCTCTAGTATTGCCTAAAATATCATAAATAAGGAGTACTATTCTCATACAATCATCAAAGGTATAAATAAGGAGTACTACTCACTTACAATAGATTAACAATAAAGCGTTAAGTGTAAAAACCCCCTTATAAAGTTATTAATAGATAATAAAAGCTTCCTCAAAAAAAAAAAAAAAAAAAAAGGAAAAAAGCGATTTTCTATTACTTTTTTTGAAAAAAGGCATTATAACCTTTTTTTATACGAGAGATAGTGGGCTTCTTTTTAAAAATTTCAGAGCATTGTATCCTCTTATTTTTTCTGTTCAGTAGAATTCTGCGCCTATTAGTGATTTTACGAGGACTAAATGCAATTAAACCGTTTTCTAAGTCGTGAAACTTATTTGTTTAACAGTTGCCTCATTCCAAGCCCATCTGCAAGTTCAAAATCACGTACTCGAATCCCATTGAACGTGTCGGTATTTACTTATTTTATATGAATTTATTGTATAATTTATTTCACAATTCTTTATAATTATATCATTATATTGATAGAATCAATATATTGCTCAACTGTTCAATTTATTAAAATTTTGATGTAATCACATAAATCCTGCAGATTAGACAAGCACAAAGAAGAAGTGGAGACATACCCTCCAAGGAAACTTTTAAAATCCATGCAATTTGCCAATTTCTTCATCATGTGAAAGTGATGAGCAAAAAGCCTATTGTAAAAGGTAAAGTAGAAATAGCACCCATGATTTGTTGGGGCAACTTTTTTGGATGCAATGACTAATTAAACTCTAAATTATTAAGATATGAAAAAAAATAAAAAAATAAAGTATAGTTAAAGGTTCCAAATTAATGCATGTGTCCAATTTATAATAACCTACTATAGTAAAGTAACATAATCATTAATGCCAATACATCTTTAAATGAAGAATTTTTTAAAGATTTAATTACACTTAAGTCCCACGTAAAAATATAAAATTATACTTTTTTATCAAAAAAATATTAAAAATACACTTGCACCCCCTTCGAGAATTCTCGTTTACGAATGTACCTTTCTGTTTACGATTTGGATGAAAAATGCTGATGTCAACAAAAAGAATTGCATAAACCTCTTATTTAGCATTAATCTGTGTAATTTTAAAGTGAATTCATAAAGAAATTGAATGAAATAAGATTAATTATAAATCTTTTAAAATGTCAATAACATATAACAATTTAAAATATAAAACAATATTACGATTAAAATTTTGAAGAGTTTGTATAGAATCCTAACTTCTTATCTTTCCGTCTTGTAAGCGTATATTTATTTTATATTTTATCAACAATATATGAGATCATATAAATTAGGATGAATTACACGTAGACTCCCTCTAAAAATGCAATTTACAGTTTCCCACAAAAAACCTTCAAACTTACAATTACACCTCATTCAAGAATTCTCTATTTACAATTGCCCAATTTCGTTAGTGTTTGGATGGATGTTGAAGTCAGTAGAAAAATTTACATACATTTTTATTTTACTCCTCATTCAACTTTTCCTAATAATATTTTTATATTTGTAAGAGGGTAAATGTCATTATATATATAAAATAAAAAAATTGTAACTATAATAAAATATTATTCTTGAATTATAGCCATTGGATAAAAGTAGTCGTTGATTAATAGAAAAATTAATCATTATTTTGTGCTTTTTACTAATTTCTATATATGGGGTGAGGTTGCATCTATTCATCAAAATGTTTTGTTCAAATACTTCATCTAGTATTATAAGATTGAAATATAGAAAATATCGATACTTTATCACCGGTGTACCCCATAAATATCAAATATTACTTTGTCAATTTTTTAACAATTAGACATAATACATAAATTGCTCGTATTGTTAAATTTAAAGGCAATAATTTGTACGTGCATGAACATATTTATGGCGTGGCTTAATTGTATTTACTGTCCTATATGTATGGAGTAGTGACAAAATAATGATTGTACAAAGGGGTGGCAATTTATACTCTGGAATTAAACTTTTACAAGCAATTGTAGGACTCTGTCCATCGAAGCCTAAAAAGTTGTCGGGTTTTGCTGATTTGGATAATTTTAGGGCTTTTTAAATTGATAGAATTGCTGACCGGGCAATATGCCTACAAGCCCAAACATAGGTGAAAGGACAAACAATGATGTTAATCTCGTTTTATATATAGAAAGTAAATAAAGTACAAAAAATTAACTAATTTTTCCATTATAAAAAAGCTCACTTTAATCTAATGACTATAGTTCGAAAATAATATTCTATTACAATTATCCCTTTTAACTCGATATATATCGCATAAGTAAAAAAACATCATTACGGGAATGTTAAATGAAGGATAGCATTAAAAAATTTATGTATTTCTTTCTACTGATATCAGTAGTGTAAATATAATTTTAACTTCTTTTCTAAAAAAAAAATATTTTATATTTTTAAAGGAAGTTTAAACATAATTAGCCTAATAATAAATCACTTTTAAAGTATTTTATAAAATATTTTTAAAAAACTTAGAAATTCATCCAAACAACCTCCTAATCAATATATGAGCAAGTGTGATTAGAAAGGACGAGAAGCAATGATAATCATAAGTGCATAAGATCAAATCAAGAAAGCTACAGAGACACATTTGGGAACCAGACAATCAGATAACAACCTTGTCCCATGTTTTTGGAGCAATCTTCCATATCATAATCCCCATGCATGTACCAAGCTTGATTAAGGATCATTACCACTCATCAAATTAGTGCTTATGCTAAGACTAAAAACATATTATTGATTATAATCCTTACTAATTACAATAATTATATTTCATAATTATATAATTAATACTTGCTTGGTAACAAAGTATAATCGATCTCTATTGCAATTTTATTAATTTTGTGGTCCGTGTGGATGCTGACGGAATAGAGTCCAAGATTCTGTGTGCTTGTAATTTATCAAATTAAGAAAGTAGAGTTTTTTGACATAAAGATTTACGGACAAATTATAATAATGCTGAAAATTGTGCTCGACTAGTTCTTTTTTTTTTTTTTTTTTGATAATCAATTCGAAAGAAAGAAAAGCAACATCCATAAAATCACAATAAATTGAGAACTTATACATGATAATTATCTTGAAATTCGGCTATGAACCGTCTCGCCGAAAAATTCAATAAATATATTTGAATTTTTTGACCAAAATTTATGCAATAATTATATCTTATTAGTTTGAATTCAATCCCGACGGGGTGTCACAATATCCTCAAGTACTAATATAAAATATTAAAAAAGAATAATTTTACAAGAAAATATCTGGCTTATTATCTGAGACCTATGGTTAGAAATTATTATTATTATTGTTATTATTATAATAATAATATTAAAATAAAAAATATATCTTCTCTTTTAGTTTCTTTTGTTGCACTTAAACCCTAGTACAAAGCAAAGCAGCATCTCACTGATACGTTGCTATCTCAATGTGGGAAAATTCCATTTTGAATGGCTTTTCAACTGTAGCGGCCAAACAAATATAGTTTATAATAGAGTTCTAATAGTAAAATCAATTGAGTTCTACATAATTTTTAAAAAAAAAAAAAAATAGAATCGATAATTATATAACTACGTTAATATTTTAATAAACTGAGTAATAGATCAATAATTGTGTTTTGTTCGTACAAAGTTTATGGTGGTTAATTTTATTTCGGATACACGGTGGACCTGATTAAGAGCATCTAATACGACTGTTGAGCTTTCATCATGAAAAGTTAAAACGGTTGCTGATTCAGCTTAAGAACCAAAATTCCTACTATTTTTTGAAATATAGAGGATTAAAATTGCTACATCCAAAGTTAGAGAGGATCAAAATTGTCAATCGCTTAAAGATAAATGACCAAAATTGTAATTAAAAATTATAACTTGGATTGTCACATAGTCAAATTTACTAGAAACCCTAATTTAGGTGCTGGCATGACTGTTTTGTGGAATGTTTAGGCCAAATTAGTCGGAAAGAACTAAAATTGCCACAATTTCTAAAATTACAGGACCAAATTATGAATTTTAATTTGAACAGGACTAAAATTGTCACCCCTAACTTACATAACTAAAATTGAACGTTTTGCTATCAATATAGCTAAGAATTATAAAATAAATCATAATTATCTCATATAAAGTGAAATAAATAACTACTTGATCGATGGAATTCAAACCTATCATGACCTCAATCTTAATCATGAAATCTCAATTTTAAAATTGTGGACATTGGAGTGAGTAGTGCATCTACATGCATGGTAGAGCTCGGTGGCGAAGTCAGAAATTTTACTTAGTCCTATATATCAAGTTTTAATTAATTAAGTGATAAATAAAAATATACCATTCGTAAAAAATTAAATTATTATAATAATTATTATAAATTAAAAAAATACAAAATATAAGTATAATTCATTCTTAGAAATTATTATTCCGGTAATGAGGACGGTTGAAATTTACAAGCAAGCTGAATTTTTGCAGAAAATATAATTTGGTATTGAGAAAATCACAAAATAATAATTTTTTTTCCTCGGCTAGCCAGAGTGACTAAAAATGATAATATAGAAGAAATTATTTTTAAACACGTTAATGTAAACTTTGATTATTATTTCTATTAATATATAAGATAAAAAATTTAAACTTAAAACTTAATAGACTAATAGACCCAAGTCGAAGCCAAGTCGAAGCCAAGTCTTGTCGGCCGTTAGGGCTGGAGGGGGCTTGCTTCGCCCCGGGTTGAGCTTCTCAACATGAGTGGACACGTACTTTATGTTGATTCTAGGGACTTTTCCTGCTTTAATTTAGTGTGAGAACCCTAAACTTTTGAACATTGGATACAGTGTCTGAGCATCGACAAGGGCTATGGTGGTCCTAAAATGAGAAGGCATATTAGGGTTTTTGGGGAGTGGATCTCGTGTTACAGTTAAACCTGTTTGGAAAAAATTCAAGGAGGGACCGTCTGCATTTATTCCTCTCCCTCTCTCTCTCTCTCTCTCTCTCTCTCTCTCTCTCTCTGTATATATATCCTTTTCATGCATATATCTTCAATATATAATATTACTTTGTCGTCATTCTTTGATCAGTAGTAGATATAGGAATTTTAAATTAAATTTGATCCAATCAGTTCAATTACAGAGTAAGTGTATTGCATTTGTTTATGTGATTGATGACTTTCTCTGAACTGCACATCAATCATGGTTTAAAATAAAAAAATCATAGCAAATAATCATTAACAACGGCCATGCAACGGTTGTGGCTGTGGTATCTGTGAGGGTGGCTAAAAGTATCTGGCATGACTAAAAGCCATGGCAAAATATTTCCACCATGGCCCATGTTTAAAATAAAAAAATCATAGCAAATAGTCATTAACAACGGCTATGCAACGGTTGTGGCCGTGGTATCTGCTAGGGTGGCTAAAAGTATCTGGCATGACTAAAAGCCATGACAAATATTTCCACCATGGCTCTTAGCCATAGCAAATAACTTTTTCATGGTAGAAAATCTATATTTAATCGTGGTTAATATAAATTATTTACTACGATTTTTCATTCATAACTATTAAAATTATAGTCAAATTATTTTTTTTCTAGCGCGATAAGATAGGTCCACCTTTGCCTTAATTACCATTTTTACTATGGAAATGAAAACAAGTGAAGGTATTCACTATCCCATGAATTAATACCCTCCATTTACTTCGACAGTCTGTGAAGTCCCTCAAGAGTTACTACGTTCATGTTGGTTCCATGTTTGTAACTCCAAAATCCTTCACATGATCTCACATGCCTCAACGACGCTTGCAACACAGCATTGTTCTTTTTCACAAATCGTTCAGTCTTATCGACCGGCTTAGGATTAAATGTGTCACTTTCAAAAACTTACAAGACTTAGAGGGTGTTTGACTAAGTTTTTTTTTTTTTTTTTTTGAGGTAAGAGAGATAAATTTTTTATTAATTGAAATAAATCGAGTACAAGTACAATCATTTCTTTCAACTTCAATATCTAACAAAGACTATTACAATAATGTTATCCTTGCTCAATAACACCTACTATTACAGTAAACAACAACTCCTACTATGCAGTAGACAAACCCTGCTATATATCATGGGGCCTCAGCTTCGCCAACTGAGCTAGGCGTCATTAGCGACTAAGCCTATTTAATACATCTTATAAGCTCCTACATCTTATAAGAGATGTTTTCAGAATTTATAAGATGTTGGATCTTATTTTAAAATAAGCTCTTAAAGTGTTTGGGTAAAATAATATATTGAAGCTTATAAGATGTGAAAATATCTTATTAGATGTTAGGGTGTTTGGCATAATAAGGTCTTTAATTGGTAAAATGACTAAAATAGACATGCATACCATTATAATCAAATAAGTTTTTATTTTTTTTTGACATATTTTGTTTTAAAAAAATTTAAAACACTTTTATAAATAGTAAATATTAGTTTAATTCCAATTTTTTTTAATAGATAATCTTATTACAATTAACAAAAAAAATAACGAGTTATTATCTAAATTTTTTAATAAAAATAATATATACATTCATGCTAATCAAATGTTATTATATATAATAGATGTTTTCTTTGTTAATATAATGATTATTGCTAGTCGTATAATTTACAATGTCTTAAATATATATATTTTTTAGTAATATAATAACTTGTTATTTAACAATGAAGTATTTTCTCTTTTTTGAATGTTAGACAAATTAAATAGTAAAAAAAATTTTTAATCCTAGAGAGAGAAAGTGCGTGTGTGTGAGGGAGAGAGAGAGAGTGAGTGAGGAGAATGCGTGTGGGTGTGAGAGAGAGTGTGTGTGGATGTACGAATAGGAGTATTTTTGTCATTTAACATAATAATTTTATATAGCATATAAGATTTTATAAAAAAAAGTTAGAAAATTCAACTTTTTTTTTTAAGAGTTTATAAGACCCAAAACATCTTATTTTAAGATCTTATAAGCTCTTTTTAAAAAAAAATTACCAAACACTTTCTTTAAACTTATAAGCTCTCAAACGTCTTATAAGATGTTTTAAGGAGCTTATAAGCTTTGCCAAATACCCTCTAAATGTGGTGTTCATATCTAATTGTAGGACTGAATTTGTTGATAGTATAGTTACGGATTAAATTTGTTAATTTCGATACATTTAGGCCATGTTTACCATGTGAGATGAGATAATAGCTTGATAGATTAAATCATTATTTATATTTGTGATATGTTGGGATATGATGAACTACTATTATTTTTCTCACTACAAAAAATAGAAATTAGGGATAAAAGAAATCAAGTGCTAATTTTAATATTCTCGCTAATTATATATCTATATATCTATATATATATATGTGAAAAAAAATTTATTTTACCGAAATTATAAATTTTATGATTTTAATAATTACTATTATTTTTTAAAAATTGTTATTAACAAAAACCCAACTATACTGTCATGGCCTCAACATCTTTCCACTATACTGCCCTAAGTTCCTCCTGTGTACAGAAATTGAATTGATCATACAACCATGGAAGGAAAAATTGCATTTTTAATCCATATCATAAGCTTATTTTTAATTTAGTCCCGTATGTTATACTTTTCTCAAGTTGTATTTTATATATTAAGAAAAATTCTCAATGTTAGTAGACAAGTAAAATTTTATACACAATCACATTTCTAGTCATGATGGTGTTGGTGGTGGCTGAGAATGAGGCTCCTTTAGGTCCTATTCTCGGCCACATTCATTTTTCAAGAGGTGCCTCCCGCTCCTCCTTGGTTTGGGTTTTCTTCCTCATATACCGGGCTTGTTCATGCTCAATAATCAATCAATTTCATCAATTAAAAACCCAACAAGTAGCCATACTTATTTATTCGATTTAATAAAATAGATTGAGCCCATCTCGATCAATTAATTAATCTAATTAATTGAATCAAGCCTAATTAGCACAATCAAAATAATTTAATTATGCAAGACCCAAATCTAATTATTTCAATTAATTAAATATTAGGCCATCAAGTGGATCTTTTCATTAGATGATCCAATCATTTATTCTCTAAATTAATTTAAACCATTTAAATTAATTTATATCTTCTATAATTCATTCCAAAAGAATCCTATTACTTTTGTAGTGATATGTGTGTGACTTTTTAGGTTCACCCTCAACATAATTGATTAATTAATTAGCCATTAATCTAGAAGCACCCATAACTATGGGTAGGCGCTAGCAACGTCCATGACACTAGATAATAGGTGAATTTGACGTGAATATTTAGGCTCCCAAGTACCATATGGTACACTCCTTCTGTCAGCTATTTCTCAACTTAAGTCTAAGGTATGGATTTAGGCATCAATTTTCATCCTAGAGTAGATAGTATATATATATTCAGAACTTTAAACGTGTGTACTCCATCGATTGATATAGGAGATCATTTTCTATTCAATCGTTTATTGCGGCCACAAACTCAGGGAACTTAAACGCATTCGTGAGTCATAAGAGAGATCTTACTGTCATGTACTGACAGACGAAGGATGCTATCTTGGAACCCACTGTCCTCATTATATGGACTCACTGCACTGGATGAGGCTTATAATGACCACATTAAAGACCCGATCATCTCTTGCCAAATCCAAGATACAACTATCATATATTTGTGACTGCCGTGGTTTCTCAAGTTTAAGCACTAGATTTGGTACTATTGGAGCCTATGAGTATTAGTCATACCGCCCAAGCCTTATAAGCTTCCATATGACTATTTCTTGCTAGCTAGTTTAGTCGGCTTGACAACACTTGTCATCCACCCACTAAAGTTGTATAGACATCCACATCCACATCTGTCGCCGATAAATCACGATATTTATCCAATGAATGCAACAGTTAGTGCAAGTCTCAATAGAACACCAAATTCCTGGCCTGGAGATTTTCAGCTTGGAAGGTTTTGAACCTAACATCAGTAGTTGGTTCCATAGTTGCCATGCAATGTGCAACCCAACTACCTAGGTTGTATAATCGTTTTGTGGGTTTTGTTGTGATGTAAAGTAGTAAAACATTAGACATATGAAGTTAACACAACAAAAATGATGCATTGCATATAGCTTGTATTCAATAATTTAATATTGTATGATGAAAGAAATTGCTTAAAATAGATTACAAAATCACTAATCTAATTGGCTTTTCAGTCACCTATTCTAACAACTCCCACTTGACCTAAAGTCAATAACCCATTTCTGTCAAAGCTATCTTTCCAAGATGTTGAGTATGAGCAATCTGCGAAACTGACTTGATTAGTGGATTTGAAGTGTTTTCTACCAATGTGATGCGGTCGATTCTCTGCACATCTCTTCTTTCTACCACCCCTCTCAATAGATTGTAGCATCTAAGAATGTGCTTGGTTCTACGAAGAGATCTAGGTTCCTTCACTTGCACTATATCCCTATTCTTATTGCAGAAGATAACCACTGGCTCGGCATATTAGGTACTACACTCAACTCTTGGATATAGTTTTTCATCTAAACCTCTTTTTAGGCAGCTTTTGAAGCCGCTATGTATTCAACTTTCGTATGGAATCTACTTCGGTATCCTGTTTGAAACTTTTCCAAGCTATCACACCACCATGCAACATGAATATGAATCCAGATTGAAACTTAGCATCTACCACATCAAACTGGAAGCTAAAATTATTAAAGTATTCCAGAATCAATTCTCCATCGCGGTCACCAAGAATAAATCTTTCGTCTTTCTCAAGTACTTAAGAATTGCATTGACAATAGTCCAGTAACTTGCCAACACATGCTTGATATATGCTTATCATGTTCAAATTGTACGTGACATCAGACTTAGCGCACTGGTGTCTAAGGTCTTTCTAACTTCTTCATTGGTTTTGGGAGTTTGCTTCTTGAAAAGTTTTACCCCATGCCTCATGAGAAGGAATCCTCATTTTGAATTCTCCATCTCGACTCTCTTCAAGATTTTCTCTACATACGAGGTTTGGGTCACTCCCAACATACTCTTAGATCTGTCCTTGACAATCTTGATGCCTAGGATGTAAGAAGCCTATCCCAATTCTAGTAAGTTGCAAAATTAGTTTCTTAAACAATTTCTTAAACAATATCGGATGGGATTGACTACCTTGATTCACCTTTTTCAATAGTACCAATGGGACATCACTTATTCATCTAACTTGTAATTTAAGTAAACGTAATTTGAATTTGTAGTTTTTGAAACATCAACTCTTTGACTCTATTTGCTTGCTTGGCACATGTATATATGTTGTTAGAATTTTATTTTGTAGACATGAAGTTACGGACAAATTACATATAAGAACATATTTTTGATTTGATATAATTGTTTTTATTCATTTGGAAACTGATACAAGATATATATATATATATATATATATATATATATATATATATATATATATATATATATATATAGAATTTTGTTAGTGCTCACCATTTAAATGTTCCACTACTACATATAAAGTTTTGTGTGCTTTATCTAGCTTCATAAATATGAACTTGAAGAATACAATGTTATTCAAGAAAATCAGAATACCTATTTGAAATAAAGACATGAATTATCCAAGTCGAAACACTCTTATTCATAAATGTTGGTTATACTTGATCTAATGAAACAGATGGACAATTGTTGAATACAATTTACCGGTCAAGTCGTAGACAGAGATTTCAAATTATTGAAACCCTGAATATAAGTTTACATCTTATAGCTCTAATATTTGTGAATGTGATAGAGAGCTCCTCTTCAAATGAAACTGTGTTAATTGAAGTATTCAAATGCCAATTAAATTAGTTTGGAGAAACAATTAATTAATTCATTTATCCATAACGTGTCATATATAAATAAGGTATATATAGTACATTGAAATACAAGAACTTAGTGTCCTGGCCAAACTTTCTGTGGTCATAAATTTGTTAAATATATAACACTTCATCAAATGTATATCAACGAAAAATATTTTATGATCATGGTACCACAATATCCGCGAAAAATATTTTAGGAATCATCTTCTATAGTGATTTTTGTTGAAAAAAATGTTCTTAATCATAATGGATGGGAGAACATCCTCTAAAGTTATTGAGTGCATCCTGAAAATAATGTATGAACTACTCGACGACAAGGAATATTTAATAATTGCTGAACTCACGTTCTTTACAAATGCTTATGTGTTACTTATCGTATTTGTTTCTGAACCGTATAGGATGAAGTAGTACAACCGTCCCTTCTTTGAGATCCAACATACTCAGTGAGGTGAGATATAACCCATAATGGCTCTCTAGACATAGGGACACTAAAGGTGGCTCCTAAGTATTCAATACATGACTCCCGCACATGTAGCACTTTCTCCCACATAGTTCTCGATTCTGCTTGGCAATAGGTCGTGGACCATTTGACACAGTCTAGGTCAATGGGCCTTGGTATGAAAATCTCTTCCAAACCCACAGAGTGAATTTTGCTCATGTTGTGGACAAAAATTAAAATTATTGAAAACCCTAAGTGTAAGTTTACTTCTTGGAGCTCTAATACTTGTGAATGTGATAGAACACCACTCATGAAATGAAATTGTGTTAACTGAAGTGGCTTCGACAATGTCTAGTGTAAAATTAATTATTCAAATGTCAGTTAAATTAGTTTGGAGAAACAATTAATTAATTCATTTATCCACAATTTGTTGTATACTAATAAGGTATAATACATTAAATTACACGAACTTAGTATCCTGGCCAAAATTTCTTTTGTTGAGAATTTTTTTTCTTTAATATATATAACATTTTATCAAATGTATATCAACGAAAAATGTATTATGTTCATGGTACTACAACATCGGCAAAAATATTTTAGGAATAATCTAATGTATAGAGATATTTCTTGAATAAAAAGTTAGAAATTAATGGACTCGATAACATCCTCCAAACCAATTGAGTGCATTCTGAAATTTAGGTATGAACAACTGGACGACAAGAGATAATTCATGAATGCACTCGAATTATTTACAAATGCTTATATGTTACTTATCTTTTTCAGTTTCTAAACGGTATAGGATGAGGAAGTACAATCGTCCCTCCTTTACAACCCTCATTGCATCGTGATATTACCCAAGCTCGGTCCCGAGGAATCAAGACTCTGAAGGTGGCTTCTAAATGTTCAAAAGGTGGCTCCCACACATGTAGAACTTTCTCCCACATAGTTCTCGATTCTGTTTGGCGATTAGAGCTGAGTCCATTTGTCATGCCCTAGGTCAGTGAGCCCGGGATAATGCAAGAATCTTGTCCATACCCACACAGAGTGCATTCTAAAATTTGTTTATGACCAACTGGCCGAAAAGAAATTTTCAATTGACGGACTCAAACTCTTTGCCAGAGCTTATATGTTATTTATTTCATCAATTTACTATTAATGAGGGGTATTACAATTTTGATTCAAATTATTAACTAATGCTTGGAAGCATATTTGTTTGACTTATTTATTTTGAAATAGCTTTTGGAAAAGAATATAAAGAAAGCAATTTCAGATTTCAGAATTTTCTGTCAATCTGTATTTCACTATTAATTTATGAAGTTAACTTTAAACTTTTGGTTTTTTATATATATCAATTAAAAAATATAGAGGAAATATTTTTTTTATTTACAAGTCTATTGTCTACATTACTTATTAAAGATACTTAATTAAGTGACTATCCAAAAAAGTTAATTTATTTAATTGACTATTTAAAAGAGTATTAACGATCGCAAGAAAGATGAAATATAAATGAGGTTGTTTTCCTCATGTAATAATATGTTAAAAAAGGTTTACGTAATTAGGTTACTATATTTACTCTGAAAAAATCTTGATCAAACACGTGGTAGGGAAAACTTATATGATTTTATTTTTTTGTAGCATATAATTTCTTATATAATATCATGTTTATATAGTGTCAATACTTTTTATTGCAATAAAAGCATTTCATTATATATGAAAAATTATGCATCACTTAAGTTCCAAGAACCAAACGTATTTTACTAATAAAATAGATAAATGCACATAAAAACTGAAGGGAAGATCAAATAGATTTCGAGATATAGTAAAAATATTTCTCCGAAAAGATACAACGAAAAATTGAAATGCCCAACTAATCTCCTTGTTGATTTCTACACAATGATAACTCAAAACCCGGTTAAGTGTGTTTGATATTAAAAAATTATTATGACCACAATCAATTAATTTGCGGTTTGAACAAAAAAAATAAAGTAAAAAAAATCATTGTTCAGTTAGGGCCAACCCATATGGCTTTGGTAAGCCAATGGAGCACCGACATGTTATCCTTCCACTACAAGGAGTGGAGCACCGTAGTACAAGGTGTGAAGCCAGCCTGACGTGATGCCCTCCACTTTAAGAGCCATGAAGTCTATACCTTCGCCTTGACCACATGGCCTAAACTCCCAGCTCAGAACGGGCTGGTCAGCATATAGCAACCAGTGGCCCAACTAGTTGGGTAAGCTTAATGTTCAACCACTTTGACGTCCCCATTTGGGTTATAAGCTAACACAACCGACCTCGACATATGGTTTTGCTTGTTTATCTCCTAACTAATAAATTGCATAAATAGTTTTTAAGCAACGTGGAATAGGATTGATTACCTTCATTTACAATTTTCAACTAAAAGCCAATGGGATATCACTTATTCCACTAAACTTGTAATTTAAGTAAAGGCTATAAATTTGACTATTTGCTTGCATGACACACGCATAATTTTTTTTGGATTATATTTTGTAGGCATGAAGTTACGAACATAATACATATAACAATGTATTTTTCATTTGATATATTTGTTTTATGCATCACGGAGCTAATACAAGATATATGTATATATATATATATATATATATATATATTATATATATTTTCTTATTGCTCACCATTTAAATGTTCACCATCATATATAAAGTTTTTTGTGCTATATTAAACTTAATAACTATAAACTTTAGCAAGACCATGTTATTCCAAAAAACAAGAATACGTAAAAGACATGGATTATCCATTCCAAAACACTATTATTAATATGAGATGTTGGTTGTACTTCATTGAATGAAATAGATGGATAATTGGTCATCTTGGTGTATTACACATTTCTATACATGGGCATTGATATAAATACAACCCTGGTACAATTTACCAGTCATGTATTATAGGCAAAAATTAAAATTATTCAAAAACTTAAGTGTAAGCTTACTTATTGTAGCTCTAATATTTGAGAATGTGATAGAGCACCACTCTTCAAATAAAATTGTGTTAACAAAAGCAGCTTCGACAATGTTTAGTGTAAACTTAAGTATTCAAATGACAGTTAATTACTTTGGGAAAATAATTAATTAATTCATCTATCCACATTATGTCGTATACTAATAAGGTATAATACATTCAAATACAAGAACTTAGTACCTGGGTCAAAAGTTTATGGTGTTGCAAAATTTTTTCTTTAAAATATATGACATTTAATCAAATCTATATCGGCGAAAAATGTATTTGTTCCGGATACCACCACATCGACAAAATATATTTTAGATATCATCTAATGTCTAGAGACTTTTCTTGAATAAAAACGTTAGTAATAGTAATGAACTCGAGAACATCCTCCAAACCTATTGAGTGCATTCTGAAATTTAAGAATGAACAACTCGACGACAACAGATAATTTATGAATGCGCTCGGGTTATTTACAAATGCTTTTATGTTGCTTATCTTATCAGTTTCTAAACAGTATAGGATGAGGTAGTAAAATCGTCCCACCTTTACAATCCACGTGGCGTCATGATATTACCCATGCTTAGTCGTGAGGTATCAAGACACTAAAGGTGTCTCCTAAATATTCAAGAGGTTGCTCCCGCACATGTAGAACTCTCTCCCACATAGATTTCCATTCTGCTTAGCAATTAGAGCTGAGACCATTTGTCACGCAACAAGTTAGTGATCCCGGGATGGTGCGAGAATCTTCACCGTAACCATACAGAGTGTATTCTAAAATTCAGTTACGAACAACTTTTCGAAAAGAAATTTTCATTGGACGGATTCGAGTTCTTTTCTAGAACTTATATGTCATTTATTTCATCAATTTACGATTCATGAGTGGTATTACTATTTTAATTCAAATTATTTACTAATGCCTGGTAGCTTATTTTATTTGACTTATTTAGTTCGAAATAATTTTTGGAAAAGCATTATGAAGAAAGCAATTTTAGATTTCAAATTTTTTCCTCAGTCCGTACTTCACTATCAATTTATAAAGAGAACTTTAAGTTTTTTGTGATTTCATATATAATCAATTAAAAAACTATAGAGAAAACAATTTTTTTTTTATTTACAAGTCTATTATATACATTACTTATTAAAGATACATAATCAAGTGACTCTCAAAAAAAGTTAATTATTTTAATTGATTATTTAAAGGAGTATTAACAATGGTAAGAAAGATGAAATATAAATTTGAGGTGGCTTTCTTAACATAATAATATGTTAAAAACTGAATTACATAATTAGGTTAGTATTTTAGTCTTGAAAAATCTTGATCGAATACGTGTAGGGAAAACTTATTAGGATTCACCATTATTATATTTTTTTTTGTAGCATATAATTTCTTATACAAGATCATGTGTATCTGGTCCCCAGATTAATTACAATGTCATTTCTTTTAATTGCAATAAAAGTATTGCACTATATATGAAAATTTACGCATCACTATATATGCGGTGCCCTCCACTTTAAGAGCCATGAAGTCCATACCTTCGCCTGGACCACATGGCCCAAACTCCCAGCTTGGAACGGGTAGGCCCAGCCAGATGGGAAAGCTCAATGTTCAACCATTTTGATGTCTCCACTTAGATTATAAGCTCACGCATCCAAGCTCGACATATAGGTTCGCTGGTTTATTTTCTTATGAATAGGTTGCATAAATGGTTGTTAAACAATGTGGGATGGGATTCATAACTTTCATTCAAAATTTTTAACTAAAAGCCAATGGGATATCACTTATTGCAATAACATTTTTTCTTTAAAATATATAACATTTTATCAAATGTATACCGGCGAAAAGTGTATTATGTTCATTTGACCACCACATTTGCGAAAAATATTTTAGGAATCATCTAATCAATAGAGATTTTTCTTGAATAAAAAAAATTAGTTAATTTATCCACAATGGGTCGTATACTAATAATATATAATACATTCAAATACAAGAACTTAGTATATTGGCTAAAGTTTCTTGTGTTGACAAATTTTTTCTTTAAATATATAACATTTTACCAAATGTGTACTGGCAAAAAGTGTATTATGTTCATGGTACCACCACATTTGCGAAAAATATTTTAGGAATCATCTAGTGTATAGAGATTTTTCTTGAATAAAAAAGAAAATTAGTATTAGTAATGGACTAGAGACATCCTCCAAACCTATTGAGTGCATTGTGACAGTTAGGTATGAACAACTCGACAACAAGAGATAATTTAAAGATTCTCTCGAGTTATATGCAAATGCTTATTTGTTACTTATCTGATCAATTTCTAAACGGTATAGGATGAGGAAGTAAAATCGGCTCTCCTCTGCAATAGGTCAGTGATCCAGGGATGGTGTGAGAATCTCTCTGTAACCATAAAGAGTGCATTCTAAAATTCGTTTACGACCAACTTTTCGAAGAGAAATTTTAAATGGACGGATTCGAATTATTTTCTATAACTTATATGTTATTTATGTCATCAATTTACGATTAATGAGTGGTATTACTATTTTGATTCAAATTATTTGCTAATGCCTGGTAGAGTATTTTGTTTGACTTATTTAGTTCGAAATAATTTTTCGGAAAGAATTATAAAGAAAGCAATTTTAGATTTTAAATTTTTTTTTCCTCAGTCTATACTTCGCTATTAATTTATGAAGTGAACTTTAAATTTTTGGAATTTCATATATAATCAGTTAAAAAATATAGAGGAAATAAATTATTTTATTTACAAGTCTATTATATAAATTACTTATTAAAGATACATAATTAAGTGACTGTCCAAAAAAAGTTAATTATTTTAATTGACTATATAAAAAGAGTAAACAATCGCAAGAAAGATGCAATATAAATTTGAGGTGGCTTTCTTTACATAATAATATGTTAAAAAATGGGTTCCATAATTAGGTTAGTATATTTAGTCTTGAAAAATCTGGATCGAATACGTGGTAGGGAAAACTTATTAGGATTCACCATTATTATAAATTTTTTTGTAGCATTCAATTTCTTATACAATATCATGTTTATCTGGTTCTAAGATTAAATACAATGTAAATTCTTTTAATTGCAATAATAGTGTTGCACTATATATTAAAATTAATGCGTCACCTCAGTTCAAAAAATCGAATGTACTTTAATAATAAAGTGGGGTAATTGCACTTATAGTCCCACAGGATAAGGGGTGTCGCACTTTTGGTCCTTTGCTTTTCGGGGCCAACAGATTTGGTTCTCTAATTTTCGAAAATTTGCACATTTAGTTCCACTCATCTCCTTTTGCAAACTTTGTACAGTGCTCGGCCAGAATGGTATCAGAGCCTAGGTTTATTGAAGAAATATTGGTTAATATTATATCTAGATATTTTTTCCACTAACGGAGGAGACTTTTTCAAGAAAATGGAACCGAACAAAAGTTCGTGTCACAATTACAACAGGGAATATTTCCAGACTCTGGAAAAACAAAGAAAGAACTTCCTTTGGGAAATTTTAAAAAAATGTGACAACAGTCCTAAAAGGATTGACTGGAAACTTCTTTCGAAGGAAGAGGTTGAAGAAGAGTTGAGGGCTTTGGAAGTCCGTCAAAATTTACCAGGGAAGGCGGTGAGGCGTTTGCATACCACCGAAATACATGGTACAATTCCAGCCAGAAGAAATGGAAAGGGTAAATTCTTGCACCGATTCATCTCTAAAATTTATGATTAGAGGAATTGCTTGGAAAGAAATCGAGGTCGATACCTCGAAAATCTCTTAAGATCTGAGGGAAATTCAGAAGACGGTTCAAGACTATGGACATAGGTTATCTAACATACCTATGAAAATAGATTCTTTGTGCCACAAGATGGACGAGATTCTTAAGATCCTCCCAGATCTACACAAGGATCTTACAGATCTGAAGACAGAAGTTGCAGATCTAAAAAGAAACCAACGGGAGAACCCTGAAACATCCATATCCAGACAAGAGCGCATCAGGGACGCCCCTTGGGACAGTACCTCTTTTACATCAGAGAGGGAAGGCGAAAGAAATTCCCAAGCCAAAGACTCGGGATGAACAAATCCAAGAAATCCTTAACTCCATAAAATAATGGAGGTAACCAGAGCGGATCTATCAGATCTACAGGAATTGGCTGAATCACTTTCCTAACTGGGGATTGTGGAATTAGTCAATGTTCAAACCAATGAAGTTACTCCAGCACTACCACCGCCGGAGGGGAGCACATGTTCCAACGAGGCTCCACAAGATCACCCAATGAGAGAAAGTGCATATTTCCACACCAACGCAACACCAACGTTTGTGGGAACCAAACTTCGAGAAAATCCAGGGAGAAATCCTAGAAGAGCACCTGAAAATACACCTTGGGCAAGAACAATGCTTCAGCCCTTGCATCCATATGGTGCTGTACTAAACCTGGATGTTACCGACTTCCGAAACATAGAGAAGCTAATAGATGAGTGGGTAGCAGCCATAAAGATAGCAGCGACCACCTTAGAACTCGATAAAGAAAACTTCATAAAATTATTGGAGTTGAGCTTGGAGGGTTCTGTGAAAATCGGATGGGATAATACCCCAGCTGATACTAAAGCCAGTATCCTTGCCGGAGATTCAAAGAGTGCAATAGCAGATCGGCTAGGGAGGCTTATCAAGATACATTTCATAGGAGATGGATACTTCGAAGGAAGTAGAGCAGAAAATGCTAGAGAATATGCACAAGCTCTTTTTAGCCTTGAATTAAGAAGTATTTGCGCGATAGATGAATACATCTATTGGTTTCGCAAGTATTTCTTTCAGAGTGGAGTAGCAGTGGAAGTAGCAGCTCCAATGTTCTTTGCAAAAATCTGCAGTCCATGGAGGAAAATGTTGATCCAATCATACAAAGTACCTAAGGGACAGATGGATTCAGTAGGAATAAGAATGTCTTTCCTTAAAGACAAATTGAAGGATTGGTGTTATCAAGCATCTATCCAGAAAAACATGAAGAGACTGAGAGGTACGATTAAACGAACTCCTCTCTGTTGTGATAATAACGATTTTCCTACTATTATAGGAGAATTAGGGGAGCCAAGGAAAAGGAAGAAGCAGAGTAATGACTCATACTCTAGGAATTCCAGAAGAACTCCTTTCAGGCGAAGATCATGGTGGTCTAAAATAAAAGCCAGAACATACAAATTTGGGCAAAGGAGCGGACCAACAAGGGCTTCATCCCAAGGATCTAGACGAATAGATACAAGATCCACAGGAAGAACCCCTACGATAAGAACTTTCAGACGGGCCCATACCCGGGCTAATGAAAGTTTCAAAGACTGCAACTGCTGGACATGTGGAGTAAGGGGATATATAGCTCCCGACTGCCCGCAGAAACGTGGTGAGATAAGAAAATTTGAAGCCACAAACGACATCCTAGACGTAGTCTACTTTGGAGAATTGGTACCAATATACCAATTTGAGGATCTTCCTTCGGACGAAAGCGTCTATGAAGAAGAGATAGAAACTGATTCGGATGGATCTTCAACCGAGTCAGAATAATTACAATGAAGGAGATAGGCTTCAAACCTCTGAAAGCCTGTCAGGATTCTTTTCCAGAATGACGGTGTCAAACAAAACTATGGAAAGAATCATGCGTCAAGATTCCAACCTCAGTCCATATGATGGATTTTAGAATTGGAGGGATCGGTAAAGTCCTCAACCAGATAGGACTAAACCAGATAAAACATCACATAATCTACAAAGTAAGTTCAGGTGAGTTTGCTATTCCCATGGAATTTACAGGTAATGTAATGGAAATGCAGCTTATTCCTAAAAAGAAATTCTTGAATAATTAAGTAGGCTTAGAGAAGAAATAGCAAATTACTATGAAATAGATCCACATAGGAACTATTGAAGTAGTAATAAAAGCAACTTTTAAGGAAGGAATTGATTCAGAAATACATTTATCAATAATGGGTAGGAGAATCAATAACTTAAGAGATGGTTGTCTTGGAACAATGATAGGTAATCTGTATGCAGGAAAATTGATGTTTGATATTCATCCTAGGATCGCATACAACCTAGCTGACCAAGATTTCAGTAGAGTCTTAACCCTTCATCAGGATTTTAAAAGAAAAGATCTAATGAAAGAAGTAATAGACATATTCTAATAACTTATAGAATTGCGTATGCCCTTTCCAACACACATCACCAACACACATCATTCTGATTTATTCCTTAGGAAAGATTATATCGAAATTCCTAGAATTTTCAAGGATTTGCTAAGGTAATGGCACCAGATCCAATAAGGATACCTAGAATAGGGGGTGTCGATATCGTTATTAAAGATCACCAGTCTTAGATCGAACAATTAGTTCTAGGACTGAGTTTAGTAGCAGGATGTCCTTTTCGGAAGATAGGATCATGAGCTACAAAGGAAAAGAGAAGGATTTGTTAAAAGCTCTGACTCCTCAAGAAATTAGGGTAGATAATGTAAAACTTAGATGCCCTGAAGGATGGAAAGAAATACAAGTTATATTTGACATCACTAAGAATGAAAACCTTTTTCCTCATGATGACTTATATCATTTGCAGCGGCCTGTTGTTGGTAGATATGAAGGCATGTTAGAAAATAGCAGGCCATGAATTTCTAGTTGCAGGTGTTGCAGGACGAGAGAATGGAAGTATGACTTTGGGGTTAAGTTTCCTCGAAGATCATAAACCATGGGGAAGAAAAGGGAACGGTATGGAATTCAGTCTTGATGGAGTTACCATAAGGATTGAATGACAAGCCCCTTTTCTATATACATATCTGTGGGTATGTTATATGATCAATATAGGACATAATATTTTGCAGCTTATATTGACTCAGGATCTGGAATTTGCACAGCAAAAACCTGGAGTTTTCCCTAAAGAAGCAAGGGGAAACCTTACCTGTTTATTGCAGGAAAGATTTTTCACAAAAAATCCTAAATACTCAATACGGGAATTCGAGAAGCCAAAATCATGATCGGAGGAGTATTTGGAACGCCCTGGTTTGGGGTAAAACACCTCCCATTTACTTTCATGATACAGGTGCTGATATCTTGCTAGGTAATAATTTATTCAAACATTTGCAAGATATATGCAGGATAATCAAAGAAATCTGTTAATCTTTACTACTAACTGTGGTAGTGAGATACAGGTTTTGCGAAGAGAAAAGCATTTAACAGGATAATGCCTATAAATTTTCGCAGCAAGCGTGGTGATTTTGAAGCCAAATTAACTCATCCGAAAATGCAGGATAAAAGGAAATTTGGTAAAGTTCTTTTGTCTTTCAGGCAACAGGGACTTATCGATAGCGATAGCTTCTACGAGGAATCTAAGGAAGAAATTAAGAACCTCAAGGAAGCAATGCAGGAATTAAAGACCATGGACATAAGCGAGGAAAGCAAACTTTCTCTCGAAAATGTCAAGAGGCTCATCCAGAGAAATTTCAGCGAAAACCTCTGGCATGGTGGGATAGGAATAAGATCGAAGTTACTCTTAAGATTAAAGAAGAATGCAAATATGAGTATGTTCGATACAAGCCCATCCAGATGAACATGGAAGATAGGAAGTATATGCAAATGATTATCAAGGAGCATATCAATCTTGGACTCATTGAGCCTGGAATCTCTGCATACAATAGCCCTGGATTTCTGGTAAGAAACCATGGTGAGATAAAAAGAGGTAAACCCAGGTTAGTAATTAACTATCAAGGTATTAATAAAATATTAGAGTTTGATGGTTATTACATCCCTAGTAGAGAGCACTTAATTGATTGCATTAAGGGTGCAAAAGTGTTTTCCAAATTTGATTGCATGTCTGGTTTCTATCAGATTAAAATGGAGAATGAATCAAATAAATTTACTGCATTCTCCACACCACAAGGATAATATATCTGGAATGTACTGCCAATGGGTCTAGCTAATGCACCCCAAATATTTCAAAGAAAAATGGATAATCTTTCAAAGATTATTTCGAGTTTATGTTTGTCTACATCGATGACATACTGATTGCATCCAAAAATAAGAAAGATCATATCAAACATTTAGAAGTATTTTCTGATGTATGCTATAAAGAATGTTTGGTACTTTCTGAAAAGAAAGCTACTATAGCGGTCAATAAAATCGATTTTTTAGGAATTCTTATTGACGAAACAGGTATTGAGTTGTAGGAACATTATTGTGAGAAAATCAACAATTTTTCCAGATATACTCAAATGATAAGAAGCATTTAAAAAAAGCTTCCTTGGGGAGTTGGGTTAAATTTTGCAGGTAT
>JACGWL010000976.1:0-25851 GCA_034509725.1 Sesamum angolense
GAAGTTAGTAAGATAGGTAAGCAAAGTTTCATTCATAAAACCGTGCAAAATAGTGAAATAAAAACTGTCTCAGAATCTGACGAAACTTGACCCAGAGGTAGGTCTTAACACATAATAGTGCATGGTAAATTTGCTAAGCGAAAATAATAACTAGAAGTTAGTAAGATAGGTAAGCAAAGTTTCATTCATAAAACCGTGCAAAATAACTGAAATAAAAACTGTCTCAGAATCTGACGAAACTTGACCCAGAGGTAGGTCTTAACACATAATAGTGCATGGTAAATTTGCTAAGCGAAATAATAACTAGAAGTTAGTAAGATAGGTAAGCAAAGTTTCATTCATAAAACCGTGCAAAATAACTGAAATAAAAACTGTCTCAGAATCTGACGAAACTTGACCCAGAGGTAGGTCTTAACACATAATAGTGCATGGTAAATTTGCTAAGCGAAATAATAACTAGAAGTTAGTAAGATAGGTAAGCAAAGTTTCATTCATAAAACCGTGCAAAATAGAAATAAAAACTGTCTCAGAATCTGACGAAACTTGACCCAGAGGTAGGTCTTAACACATAATAGTGCATGGTAAATTTGCTAAGCGAAATAATAACTAGAAGTTAGTAAGATAGGTAAGCAAAGTTTCATTCATAAAACCGTGCAAAATAGCTGAAATAAAAACTGTCTCAGAATCTGACGAAACTTGACCCAGAGGTAGGTCTTAACACATAATAGTGCATGGTAAATTTGCTAAGCGAAATAATAACTAGAAGTTAGTAAGATAGGTAAGCAAAGTTTCATTCATAAAACCGTGCAAAATAACTGAAATAAAAAACTGTCAGAATCTGACGAAACTTGACCCAGAGGTAGGTCTTAACACATAATAGTGCATGGTAAATTTGCTAAGCGAAATAATAACTAGAAGTTAGTAAGATAGGTAAGCAAAGTTTCATTCATAAAACCGTGCAAAATAGAAATAAAAACTGTCTCAGAATCTGACGAAACTTGACCCAGAGGTAGGTCTTAACACATAATAGTGCATGGTAAATTTGCTAAGCGAAATAATAACTAGAAGTTAGTAAGATAGGTAAGCAAAGTTTCATTCATAAAACCGTGCAAAATAGCTGAAATAAAAACTGTCTCAGAATCTGACGAAACTTGACCCAGAGGTAGGTCTTAACACATAATAGTGCATGGTAAATTTGCTAAGCGAAATAATAACTAGAAGTTAGTAAGATAGGTAAGCAAAGTTTCATTCATAAAACCGTGCAAAATAGTGAAATAAAAACTGTCAGAATCTGACGAAACTTGACCCAGAGGTAGGTCTTAACACATAATAGTGCATAAATTTGCTAAGCGAAATAATAACTAGAAGTTAGTAAGATAGGTAAGCAAAGTTTCATTCATAAAACCGTGCAAAATAACTGAAATAACTGTCTCAGAATCTGACGAAACTTGACCCAGAGGTAGGTCTTAACACATAATAGTGCATGGTAAATTTGCTAAGCGAAATAATAACTAGAAGTTAGTAAGATAGGTAAGCAAAGTTTCATTCATAAAAGTGCAAAATAGAAATAAAAACTGTCTCAGAATCTGACGAAACTTGACCCAGAGGTAGGTCTTAACACATAATAGTGCATGGTAAATTTGCTAAGCGAAATAATAACTAGAAGTTAGTAAGATAGGTAAGCAAAGTTTCATTCATAAAACCGTGCAAAATAACTGAAATAAAAACTGTCTCAGAATCTGACGAAACTTGACCCAGAGGTAGGTCTTAACACATAATAGTGCATGGTAAATTTGCTAAGCGAAATAATAACTAGAAGTTAGTAAGATAGGTAAGCAAAGTTTCATTCATAAAACCGTGCAAAATCTGAAATAAAAACTGTCTCAGAATCTGACGAACTTGACCAGAGGTAGGTCTTAACACATAATAGTGCATGGTAAATTTGCTAAGCGAAATAATAACTAGAAGTTAGTAAGATAGGTAAGCAAAGTTTCATTCATAAAACCGTGCAAAATAGCTGAAATAAAAACTGTCTCAGAATCTGACGAAACTTGACCAGAGGTAGGTCTTAACACATAATAGTGCATGGTAAATTTGCTAAGCGAAATAATAACTAGAAGTTAGTAAGATAGGTAAGCAAAGTTTTTTCATAAAACCGTGCAAAATAGTGAAAAAAACTGTCTCAGAATCTGACGAAACTTGACCCGGAGATAGGTCTTAGCACATAATAGTGCGTGGTAAATTTTCTAAGTGAATCAGATGATGACACAGCAATTTGCATGGTAACACATAATAACATGAAAAAAAACGCTGACAATGCTTCCTAATTCTCCTAATTCTCTCTGTCCTCTCACACACACAACACACACTGATTACACTACCAACACGCTGATACCACTGACGGAAGAACCGATGATGACGAATCAGAGACGAAGGAGTCTGGTAATGCAAGAATTAGTGAGGAATTTGATTTTGAAGAATTTTATTCATTAGCCACTCGTGTTTTGGATGGTGATACCAATTCCATGGCCACTCAGAACTCCCTTAAATATCGCTGGGAGCAGATATTCAAGAAGACAACGAGTTTTGAGATGTCTATAGTAGACCCTAAACCATCGAATTACAAACCGGTGGCCGACAGAGTGGGTACCCCTTTCTGTTCTAGGGTTTCATTATTGCCTCGCCGAAATGTGCCTACAGGTATGGTTTCCTTGCCTTTGTCTGAATTGGAATCCTCGAAACAATTACAAGGGGGACAGAATCGACAAGATTTGGTGGAATCCCCAAATTCGGACGCAACCCCAAATTCGTCTCCTATTCAAGAAAACTTGCCGGTGAAGGATGTCGGTCTTGATCAATTTGGGGCTCCAATTCAATTAGATGGGGTGGTGCTTAATTTGGAGTCTATGGATAATGGAACCGCGGGCCATAATGGGACTGTTCAAAAAGGGCTAGTTCAGTGTTCTTCCACTTCGGATTCGACTTTGTCGGCAAAGATAGTCCAAGAAAAGTTGCCTGAACAGTCTGACATTTTCATAGGTACTGTGAAATTGCATTCTAATCCTGTTGATAATATTGCTACTGCTTTCCTCCAATCATCCTAGAAAACTCTACACTTTGTCCCTCCGACGAAACAGAATGGTGAGATTGTCATCAGACCATCCAAAGAAGTGGTTGCGGCTGGGTCCAAGAAATGGCATGCAACAGCAGTGGGTTATTTTCTGGGGAAGAGACCGTACTTTCCCCAGTTTGAATCATTTGTTCGATCTAATTGGAAGGGCCTACAAACTGTATCGGCGACTTCCAGTGGCTTCTACTTTTTTTGATTCCAAACGAGAGCTGCAATGGAAGTGATTATTGAATGTGGTCCATGGCTATTCCAAGGACAGCCCATTGTGCTACAACTATGGGAGCAAGGGATGTCACTACGGAGGCAGAAGCATATTCAAATCCCTGTCTGGATTCGCCATCTACCTATGGAATATTGGACGGAAGAAGGGTTGAGCATTGTTGCCAGTGGTGTTGGGACACCATTATACACGGATGGTATTACTAAAGAGTGTTCCAGACTTGACTTTGCCCGGGTATGTGTCATGCTGGACTATAATTCTACTCTACCGAAACACCTCATATTGATCAGTCCATTTTTATGAGATGGAAAGGATGATCCAAAGAGAGTTGATGTCGAATATGAGTGTCTGCCTCAAAGATGTAAGCAATGCTGTTCGCTGGGACATATAGCATCATCCTGTCCGGACAATATAAAGAAAACTATTGCTCCACCAATAACAATTTTTGTAAAAAAAACAGAGTACTCAATCAGCCTCTGTCCAGCCTGTACTGGGTGAGTTGGAAGCTGGGGTGGTTAAGTCTAAGTCAATGGCTGCTACTGACTTTGCAACAAGCTCATCCTCCTCTGCTCAGCCTGCTCAGTTTGCTATATTAGGGGAAGGACGACTAGGTAAAATTGATGACTCCCGAGGAAAGGACCTGGTACTACATAACTCTTTTGGTGCTCTAGATGATGAGCAAGATGATGCTGAAATGAATTCTGATGATGACAACCGATTGACGGGCCTTAACATCCGCAGCGCACAACTTGGAGTTCCATGATCAGGTTGGCCTCGTGGAATGTTCGAGGCTCAACGGCATTGCTCACCAACGAGCAGTTGAGCAACTGGTAAGAGAGCACAAACTATCCTTTCTTGGTTTAATTGAAACCCGTGTAAACTTAGCCAATGTGCAGAGAATTAGATGTAATATGCTTCATAATTGGTCATGGTTTGATGATTATTCTGGTCCGGCTGGGAGAATTTGGTTAGCTTGGTGTCCTTTGGAAGTCAGCATGGAAATACTGAGGGTGGAAACTCAAATTATTCACTGCCGAGCTTACAACAACGTCTGCACACCAGGTGTTTGATATCAGTTCTATATGGCGATTATGATCTAATTCCTAGAAGGGACTTATGGGGTACTCTTCGAACATTGTCTATTGGAATAGTGGACGAACCATGGCTCATATTAGGAGATTTTAATGCTGTCATTGATGATAGTGAGGTTAGTGGGCGAGCTGCCGACACAAGTGCGTCGATGGCGGAGTTTCGAAGTTGCATTTTGGACACGGGTTTAGTGCAATTGCCATTTACGGGCAGTTCGTTCACTTGGCATAATTGCAGTGAAGGGGCAAGAAGTCTTTGAAAAACGATTGGATAGGATGCTAGTGAATGAGGCGTGGCTGGAATTTTGGCCTGGTGCTTCTTATATAAGTGCTTTACCAAGTACATCGGATCATTCTCCACTCGTCCTCAATGGCACAAACAGAGTTGATGACCGTGTGATATTTAGGTTCGACAATTAATTGGCTCAGCAATCGGGTTTCCTGGGTTCAGTTAACAGAATCTGGAAACATAGAATTACAGGGACAGCAATGTATGAGATCGTGTGCAAGCTTAAAGCACTGAAAGCGGAGTTTCGCAGGCAACGAAAACTGAAGGGAGACTTGACTGCGAATGTGATGCTGGCCAAAGGATTCCTTGACAAGGCACAGACATTGTTTGCAACTTATAAAGTGGACATCCTTCTCCACCTGGTAAAGTGCTGTCGGCCAGTCTATTCGGAGGCTATTAAACTGGAGACTAGTATGCTGAAACAGCGTGCGAAACTGCGTTGGATGAAATATGGAGATCAGGATGATAGAAAATTCTCTCTGTTCTCTCTCACACACTACACCTCCTACACACACTAGCCCTAATTCTTCCTATGAACCGTCGGCCATGGCTGCCATGGCGGACGTTCCGGTGACGAACACGCCGGCGGAGGCAACTGTTCCAATGGCCGAAAAAATCAAGAAAGACTTTAACTTTAAGGAATTTTTTCTCCTCGCTTCGAGGGTGATTCCATGACCGCGTTGTGGGATTTGAAAAGGCGTTGGTTGGAAAAGTTTGGAGTCGATGACTCGATTGGAGGCGCAATCCATGGCAGATTCCATCCGTTGGCATTTGCCCCGATTGTCGCACAGCAGGCGCGCCGCTTCCCAAGACTGCCCACAGCTGAACAGGCGTCGCTCATCCTCCATGGAGCGGCGCCTGCACCCAGGGCCATGCGTCTCGAGCCGCCGACAGCTTCATTGGAAACTGGAACATCGTCCGCGGCTAGGGTGCCTTTCGCGGCTAGGGTTTTGACCCCTAACGTGTCGCCGCCCTGGTGGGGGAAGAAGTGTCGAAAGCCATCAGGGACTTCTTCAAGACGGGCCGACTTTTGAAATAATTGAATGCTACAATGCTCACATTGATTCCTAAGGTACGAAACCCTCAGTCGGTTGCAGAATTCAGGCCTATATCTTGTTGCAATGTTATTTACAAAGTCATTACCAAGATCCTTGTGAGCCGGATCAGAGAGATTTTGGACCATCTCATTAGCCCATCTCAAAATGCATTTGTCCCGGGTAGATTGATAAGTGATAATGTCCTTTTGGCTCAAGAACTCTTTTCTGGATATAACCAATGTCGGCTCCCTCCTAGATGTGCCTTAAAAGTTGACCTTCGGAAAGCATATGACACGGTGGAATGGGATTTTCTGTTTGCCACTCTGCGAATGTTTGGCTTTCCTGCTGTGTTTATTGGGTGGATCAAAGAGTGCGTCACTTCAGCACATTATTCAGTCGTGGTGAATGGTGGGGTGCATGGATTCTTCGCTGGGGCACGGGGTCTCAGACAGGGAGACCCCATGTCCCATACCTTTTTGTTCTGGTTATGGAAGTCCTACACATGATCTTGCAGCAATTTATTGAACAAGACGGGGAATTTTGGTACCACTGGAGATGTCAAGACTTGAACCTGTTCCAATTATCCTTTGCCGACGACCTTCTTTTATTTTGTAAGGCGGATATACGCTCGGTGAATCTCTTTAGTCGGGGACTCGATCTGTTTGCCAAACTCTCGGGTCTACACACCAACCCCCAAAAGAGTCAATTGATTATTTCCAAGGCAGCTTCAGGGCTCCGTGAATCTTTGCTCGCGGCATTGGGGTTCCAGGAGGGTCACATTCCGGTTAGATATCTGGGTCTTCCACTTATTTCAACACGGCTTTCGATTACAGATTGTCAATCATTGCTTCAGAAGATTGACAGCCGTATTAAAGGGTGGGTAGGAGCCCAGCTTTCCTTTGCTGGATGAGTTCAACTTATCAAATCTGTTTTAACATCTTTTGAGGTGTACTGGGCAATGGCATTTATTTTGCCGAAGGGGATCATCAAAGAGATGATTAAGCGTTTTCGTACCTTTCTTTGGAAAGGTACCTCTTCCAGTGGGTACCCTAAAGTGGCTTGGGAGACTGTTTGCCGACCGATTGAGGAAGGTGGCCTTGGTATAAAGATATTCTTGCCATTAACCGTGCACTGATGAGTAAACATCTATGGGCAGTTATCAAACAGGATCGGACATCGATTTGGGTTGATTGGATCATCCAGGTTCGACTTTGGGACTGTTCAATTTGGACAGTTAAGGAAAACAAAGGAGCTTGGGGCTGGCGGAAAATGCTATCACTTCGACATCCTTTGATGTCTCATATCCACTATCGAGTTGGGAGGGGGACTCCATTTCACTTTGGCACGATCCGTGGCACCCGCTTGGACCTCTCATTTCCCGTTTCCCTCGGGGACCTCAGATGACCAGTACTGGAATTCTTGACAAGCTTTCAACTGTCATTAAGGAAGGGCAGTGGAATTGGCCTTTGATAACTGACATTGCATGCGTGGAAATCACTCACGTGCTCCCCCCTATTCGGAGGGCCCGGACAAAATTAGTTGAAAGTCGAAGGATGGCTCCTTTAACACCTCCAGAGCTTATGAAATCTTCCACCCACCGGGTCCCAAGGTTTTCTGGTCCTCTCTCCTGTTGGGCCCCTTCAAAATTCCGAAGAACTGCTTTATTCTTTGACTTGCTATTATGGGGAGATTGTCTACATTAGATAAACCATGGCTTAACCATAATGGCGGAATTTGCATTCTGTGCCCGGATGGAGTTCTTGAGACACATGACCACATTTTCTTCTCATGCTCTTATTTCCGCCGTTGCCTCGCCAGTATCAGATAGCAGATCCCACTTCCATGGCCCCACCGAGACTGGGAACACGGTATTCAATGGGCGGCATCCAGATGGCGTGGAAAACATGTGGTTAACGCAGCATTTAGATCATTATTGGCATCACTGGTCTACCATATCTGGCAGGAACGCAATTTAAGATGTTTCCAGCAGCGGAGTCGACCACCCTCGATTGTGGTCATGCTCGTAGTGGAGGAGATCAGACAGAGAATTATTAGTGTCCCTCTAAGACATTCTATTTGGTCCCTTGGTCTTTTCAGACTATGGAAAATCCCTTGGCCTGTCAAGGGGTATTCCATCTGATACTTTTGTACATCTTTTCACTTTTACATTAATGCAACTTACCTTCACCGAAAAAAAAAAAAAAAACGTGTCGCCGCCCTCGGAATTGGCAAGCCATCAATGCATGTCGGCTTGTCCCCCCTCGACCGTTGCTCCGCCGCCCACCACGCGTCTCGAGCAGCCGTCAGCTTCGTTGGAAATGGGATCGTCGTTTGCGGCTTGGGTTTTGACCCCTACCGCATCGCCGCCATCGGGATTGGCAACCCATCATTACTTGTCGGCTTGTTCCCCCTCGACCGTTGCTCTGCCGCTTGTCATGGACGGTTCGTCTTCCTCCCCGCAACGGTTGGCAGCGCCTAGGGTTTTGCTGTCGGTTATTCAGCCGGCCACCGCCTCGACTTTGATGGATTCTTCGAGCACTTCTGCGCCGTCGACAATGGCTGCCCTGGCCGGACATAAAAGTTTACATGTGAGCGGAGGAAGGCTGCGAGACGGTGAGTAGAGGAGATGAGCCCCACACCATAGACATGGATACCCATATAGACAACTCTATCGGTAACGTAGATCAGTTACTTCATGTTGCCTCTACACTTTCTTTGCCTAAAATCACTTCCAGTAGTGTAGATAATCTTGTACAATACTCTACTATTCCTGAATCAGCTATTATAGAAAATACTGTACCCCCTGTAATTAGCCCTTATAATCTGTATCGGAGAAGAGGATCTCTTCCTCAAGGGATTCGAGCTCTTATAGCCTCCAAGATGCGTATGAATCAGAAGGAACAAGTCCATTCCTCAAAGTCCTTATCACACTCAACGCTGGAAGTATAGTGGTAACATTCTTTCTGAACTTTGCTGTCTCTCTTAGTGACCCCCATGTAGCCTCTGCTTTTAAAGTTCAAGTACAGATTACGGGAGCCAACCAAGTTTCAGCCTCGGTTATGGCAACCCTACATCATCAGTTGGTATTCAGGCTTCAGAACCACAGCCTGGATCTCCCTAACCAGGGAAGCAGAGATGCTCCGATGGTCCTTGCGAACTCAGGAACGGAAATACCTACCATAATTCAGATCCCTCGACAAATTCAACGAAAGGATCTGGAGAAGCTTGTTCCTACCGAATGGATCACCAATTATAAGTCACTGCAGCAGCAACATGAGACAGTCAAAGCTACGGACTTTTGGTTTAAAAGTCAGTCAAATTCATGTCGGCTTGTCCCCCCTCGACCGTTGCTCCGCCGCCCACCACGCGTCTCGAGCCGCCGACAGGTTCATTGGAAACGGAAACATCGTCCGCGGCTAGGGCTCCTTTTGCGGCTAGGGTTTCGAACCCTACCGCGGCGCCGCCCTCGGTATTGGCAATCCATCAATGAATGTCGGCTTGTCTCCCTTCGACCGTTGCTCCGCCGCCCACCACGCGTCTCGAGCAGCCGTCAGCTTCGTTGGAAATGGGATCGTCGTTTGCGGCTAGGGTTTTGACCCCTACCGCATCGCCGCCATCGGGATTGGCAACCCATCATTACTTGTCGGCTTGTTCCCCCTCGACCGTTGCTCTGCCGCTTGTCATGGACGGTTCGTCTTCCTCCCCGCAACGGTTGGCAGCGCCTAGGGTTTTGCTATCGGTTATTCAGCCGGCCACCGCCTCGACTTTGATGGATTCTTCGAGTACTTCTGCGCCGTCGACAATGGCTGCCCTGGCCGGACAGAAAGTTTACATGTGAGCGGAGGAAGGCTGCGAGACGGTGAGTAGAGGAGATGAGCCCCAAACCATAGACATGGATACCCATATAGACAACTCTATCGGTAACGTAGATCAGTTACTTCATGTTGCCTCTACACTTTCTTTGCCTAAAATCACTTCCAGTAGTGTAGATAATCTTGTACAATACTCTACTATTCCTGAATCAGCTATTATAGAAAATACTGTACCCCCTGTAATTAGCCCTTATAATCTGTATCGGAGAAGAGGATCTCTTTCCTCAAGGATTCGAGCTCTTATAGCCTCCAAGATGCGTATGAATCAGAAGGAACAAGTCCATTCCTCAAAGTCCTTATCACACTCAACGCTGGAAGTATAGTGGTAACATTCTTTCTGAACTTTGCTGTCTCTCTTAGTGACCCCCATGTAGCCTCTGCTTTTAAAGTTCAAGTACAGATTACGGGAGCCAACCAAGTTTCAGCCTCGGTTATGGCAACCTACATCATCAGTTGGTATTCAGGCTTCAGAACCATAGCCTGGATCTCCCTAACCAGGGAAGCAGAGATGCTCCGATGGTCCTTGCGAACTCAGGAACGGAAATACCTACCATAATTCAGATCCCTCGACAAATTCAACGAAAGGATCTGGAGAAGCTTGTTCCTACCGAATGGATCACCAATTATAAGTCACTGCAGCAGCAACATGAGACAGTCAAAGCTACGGACTTTTGGTTTAAAAGGCTACCAGATGGAAGAGTCAAAACTATCTTTAAGACTCAACCAGATGGAGAACCTTCAAACCCTGAGTTCCAGCTAATGATCACACCAATTCCAGTGCCAAAGAAAATTATAACTCCAATTGCCAGCTTTGGAGCAGATAGTCATCGCATCTATACCGACCGAATCAATGGACACTTCATCTGGGATGTTAATCCATCCATGTGTGATCCAAAGTGTTCTTGTGAAGAAGATGATGATGACAGCGACGACGAGGATGACGTCTGGTCAAACTATGAGAGTGATGAGGATGATGATCTCTCATCAAGTAATGATAGTGATGATGACAATGACGATCCAAATCCTGATGAACGTCAAGCTTTCAGAAAACCACAGTCGTGTAAGATGTTCCAGTATGAAACAGACTTTCCACCCATGGAAAGGTATGTTGATTCTGCCCAAAAGTATTCCTCTAAACCTTATGTGCAGAACAACGTTGTGGATATAGAAGGGAAATTGAAACCCTTAACTCAAGCCGAAGAAGTGCTGAACTGGCAGACCACTATGCCAGAGCTCAGAATAGATCTCTAACCACTTTGGATGCTAAGATGGACAGAGTCCTTTCTAGAGTTCAAACGACAGAATCCAAAGTAGAAGGAATGGAGAACCAGCTGCAGAAGATATATGATAATCTTGTTCAAAAGATTCAGCAGCTTGATAGAGATCTCAGATTTTTGATTGATCAGAGAGATTTCGGAGTGGAGTTCAATCAGAAAGAGCAGAAATCAGAAGATTAAAAAAGGAACTTGCACAAATGGAACAAGATAGGTATAATGTAACCAAGCCTTTACCCGTATACTCTCTTTTACTTCACAGCCTCTATTTACTACACAACCACTATTTAGAGAATCTCCACCACCCTCTCCACCTGATTATTCAAAATATTTCTTTATGGCTTCGGATATTCCTACTGATCTTCCTAAAGCTCCACCAAAACGCCCACGTAAGAAATACACGCCTGAAGAAAAACAAAAGGCTCCTCAGACATCCACACCTCCAGCTTCACAACAATATGCTTCTGATACACTCATGATTACAAAATCAAAACCAGAAGTATGACCAGAAATACCTGAGCCCTTTGTTACACCTTCAACTGAGTCATATGAAACACCTTCTGAACCTGAACCTCCTAAAATAACAGAACTTATCTACCCTTATGAAAAGGAGGATGAAGATACCGAATGTGCCTCTTTAGAAGATTCTGATACGATCTCAGAAGAAAGCAAGGATTCTGAAGCTAACCTTGCAGACATTACCTCTATCCTGATGGCTGCCGCAGAATCTAGCCGCCAACCTCAAGAACAGGTTGCTGAAAATATTGAAGGAGAGGAATCAGACTCAGATCCGGAGACTGCTGAACCTACGGTCCTCCAGCCAGATATCTCAAACACCAAACTAGTGACTGGTCCATGGTTCACCTTTGATGATGTCTCGGTTATCAAACGAAGAGAAAGGCTCCACACCTTTTCAGCATGGATTGATCTCCAACTTACAAGGGAAGGTGCAACTCTCTCTAAAGTACTTAAAGAATTTGCTTCTAGATTTACAGGTACTTTACGAGACTGGTTTCAAAGCCTGGGAGACTACAGACAGGTGCAATTCTCCCAAGCTACTCATCCTTCTATAGTTCTTGGAGCGATACACCAAGAGTTTATAGGAGATGCTTCACTCATCAACAAGATGGCAAGCCAAGAATATTTCGCAATGAAGTCTTGTTCCTTAAAGAGAAAAGATCTGGACTTCCATTTCAAGCGAATGTCAGAAAAATTCTACATGCTCAATGGCCTCAATGATCCTAACCTGAAGCATGTGTTCCTAGCGTCTCTACCACAAGAACTGCAACCAGAGATTCAAAGGTTGATTACCTTAACCAGAAGAGATGTCACCGAGCTAAGTCTTGGTGAGTTCCATCAAATGACCTTTGCTGCATTAGATAAACTTTGTGAACAACAATCTTTCTTTAGAGATTTAATGGATAAGAAGGCTATATTAAAGAAAGCTTGCAGCAAGCCTCACCTGGAAATCCAATGCAAGAAAATGTGTACTTGCCCATCCAAGCTACCTCGTGTGAAAAGAGGAGGCAAGACAAAGAAGAAATCTCTGAGGTTCTTCAAAAGTCGACATTTCAGAAAAAAGAAGACTGATCGATGTTATCTCTGCAGTAAGAAAGGACACTTCGCCAGAAGATGCCCTAACAAGAAAGAGAAGTCAGCAAAAATGGTTTCCCAAATTTTGCAGATCTCAGAAACCACCTTAGACGACACAGACATCGAATCACTCTATTCTGAACAAGATGAACAGACAGAAGACACAGTCTTTGCCATCCATGATATCTCATCTGATGAGGAGGATGAACACTCATCTGTAGAGGAAAGAGACGACCCTCAGTCTTATCTTCCTATCTACATGATGCAAGACAACTCAACAGTGGAAGTTACAATTCCAGCCCCACAGGTGGAAATTTAAATCTTACAATCTCCATATGATAAACCTATCAAAGCAATTGGTTTCATTGATACAGGAGCAACAAAAACAATGTTGAATCCTGAAGTGCTACCAGACGAAGCTTGGCATACCCATTATGAATATTTCCAAGCAGCTGATGGCCAGAGGTTTTCTAGTTCTCTTATTACAAATAAGCCTATTGGAATACGGTTCTTTCCAGAATGTATAATATGGATGCATGTCATCGGCAGTAAGCTTCATGGCAGAGATCTTCTTATAGGTTTCGACCTATACCATAAAACTCAGAAGCTGCAAGTTCTTCCTACGTGATTGAAGTATAAAAGATACTTCAAACCATTCTCTACTATCCCGAGAATATTTGCCATTACAGATGCTCCAGCACCTTATGCTGATATTGCAAACAAACTTAAGCAGTGCTGTGCAGATTCTCATGCAGATTTTAAGCATCCACATCCACTGTGGAAAAACCCAGAATTCTTCATTCAGCTACCCTTTAAGCTTAATGAAGATGCCAATCCAATCAAAGCATCACACCCAGGAATGACCCCTGATGATCTTGTCCTTGCACGAGAAGAATGCAATCAGCTTCTAGCACTTGGTCTCATTGAGCCAACGAAATCAAATTGGGCATGTCCGGCTTTCTATGTCAACAAAAGAACAGAACAAATCAGAGGGAAAAGAGGTTAGTCATTGATTACAAAGCCCTTAACCATTTTTTACTTGATGATAAATTCCCTCTTCGTAAGACAAAGGTACTATTCTCATACCTTGCTAAGGCCCAGATATTCTCTAAGTTTGATCTTAAATCAGGCTTTTGGCAATTAGGTATTGACCCTAAAGACAGATATAAAACGGCATTCTGCCTACCCAATGCCCAGTACCAATGGACTGTTATGCCTTTTGGGCTTAAGGTTGCACCCTCACTTTTCCAAAAAGCCATGATAAAAATATTTGAGCCCATCTTGCATACTACCCTGATCTACATTGATGATATCCTTTTATATACCCAAGATCAGCCAACCCATGAAAAACTTCTTCAGCAGTTCTATGACATAGTCCAAGCCCATGGAGTTATGTTATCAGACAAGAAAAAGTTTTATTGGACAACCCAACATAGATTTTCTGGAAATGAAGTTTATTAATGGACGGTACCAGCCCGGTCTACATATCACACAGGAACTTCTTAAATTTCCAGAGGAGAATCTTACAACAAAGGAGATTCAGCAATTCCTTGGTATAGTGAATTATATCAAGGATTTCATCCCTGAGTGCTCTCGGTATACAAGCCAGCTATCTAAGCTACTCAGAAAAGAGCCACCACCCTGGGGACAAGCTCAGACTATGGCCTTGCAGAAATTGAAGCAGGTATGCCTACAACCTCTTCCATTAAAAATACCTGGTACAGGCCACAGGATCTTACAAACAGATGCCAGTAACGAGTTCTGGGTGCCATACTTATTGAAGAAGAAAACAGGTAGAAACACTTCTGTGGACATGCTAGTGGTCAATTCAAAGACTATGAGAAACACTACCATGCAGTCTACAAGGAGATTTTAGCTATCAAGTATGGAATCAAAAAATTCGAATTCCATCTCATTGGACATCATTTCACCATCATGATGGATAACACCTCCTTCCGAAGATAATGGATCTAAAGAACAAGGGTGTTCCAGAGCCACAACTTCTCAGACTGAAGGACTGGTTTTCCAAATACCAGTTCACAGTAAAACACATCAAGGGAGATGCTAATCTTATCCCTGACTTCTTATCAAGACCATCAGGTATACATCTCATATCTCCTACAAGAACTATCCCGATATTCATGGCGTCCAGTTCTAGTTCGACATCCAGAAGTCCATTAACATTCCTCCAGGATTCTTTCGTAATCTCACAAATATTAGGGAATATGCTTTGGACAACATGTTCAGATATCTAGCCAGACTCCTTTCAGACACTGATATACCACCTGGTCGAGGATGCTTCAGACCAGATTACCCTTTTCTCAATGTTATCACTCTACCAGGACCAGGACTACCTGAGGATGGATTATGGTTCCTATGGTGCCTTGCGGCATTATACTATCTTCCCATCGAAATACGACTTGCACAGATGATAGACCATCTCATAGACATCAAAAATGGAAAGTCCCATATATGGTTATTTCTCCCATGGTTTGATGATATTGCAGCTTGGAACAAACAATTCCAACAAACACTTGATGAAGGAAAGAGCTACACTATCATAATTCTCCACAGACCTTATTATGAAGGTACAGGTGAAGCCAAACCTCTACCTCTATGTCGTACATGGAAGTCATTGCAGAAACCACTGATAGAACAGAAACACGAAAGGACAGGAGTTAGCAAGACATTTATGTTTTGTTAACAAGATTTCAATTCCATCACAAGGTCTCAAGCTTGTCTATACATCTTTAGCAATTGAGCCTATGGAAGAAGACTCCGAAGATGATCCTATTCCAGAACCAGATTCTCAAGATCCATGGGATTATGGAATAGAAATTAATCTTGAGAGTCCAACTACTAGCTTCTACCATGGAGGACCCTCTACATCAGCTCGACACAAACCTGACGTCATCTATCTTGGAAGATAGACCACCTCAACATGACTCAAGCATGATGTCAGCTGTTTTTGCTTTTTATGCCGTGTGCTTTGACCAATAAAAAGGATTCACGTGTGCCAGTCAGAATCCTACAAGTTGGCTACACGTGTCACGCAACGAAGAAGTCGAAATGACGTGTGTCCAGCATGTTATGCATGTCTTACACGTGTCCCGACAATGTATCCTATGCCTGCCGTGCATGCCTTACACGTGTCCATGAGGTGTCCAGCACTTCGTGCATGTTTGACACGTGTCCTACTAGGTGTCAGACACTCCTTGCATGCCTGACAAGTGTCACGTTTCTGTAATAGTTAGCTTTTGCGTGTCGTGTCCTCATTGGTGGACACCAAGTCTGCATTTTCAATTCAGTTTTATGTTGTTTGACGTCCGGGTCTATATATACGACCCTAGGTCCTTCAGTTGTACTCAGACGAGTTCAAGTTTAAGAATCCCTTGTACTTAGACTTGAAACAACCTAAACAAAATCTTTGTTTATACTATCCAATGTTCTTTTAAGATTGAGTCTTCATCTCTTCCAAAGCCTCTTTTAAGCCTTCTCATGTATTTCTAAATATTCCAAATCATATGACGATAGCCAGTCAATACACCCTGGATGAGAACTTATGCTACGGTCCCTTCCAACCTGCTCCGGTGAGGGGTATATAGGGCTCGTAGGTTGGAAGGGAGTTTAGTTGAGAGAGAGTCCTTCTGCCCATACCACGGCCTAACGGCACTCCTTGCCTCGGCGGTCTCTCGGTCGACGGCATAGACTCAAACCCAATCTAGACCCTTTCTTCCCTACTCTGATGAAGAGTAGAAGGAACCGTAGCATAAGTTCTCATCCAGGGTATATTGACTGGCTATCTTCATATGATTTGGAATATTTAGAAAAACATGGGAAGGCTTAAAAGAGGCTTTGGAAGAGATGAGACTCAATCTTAAAAGAAACATTGGATAGTATAAACAAAGATTTTATTTAGGTTGTTTCAAGTCTAAGTACAAGGGATTCTTAAACTTGAACTCGTCTCCGTACAACTGAAGGACCTAGGGTCGTATATATAGACCCGGACGTCAAACAACATAAAACTGAATTGAAATACAGACTTGGTGTCCACCAATGAGGACACGACACGCAAAAGCTAACTATTACAGAAACGTGACACTTGTCAGGCATGCAAGGAGTGTCTGACACCTATAGGACACGTGTCAAACATGCACGAAGTGCTGGACACCTCATGGACACGTGTAAGGCATGCACGGCAGGCATAGGACACATCGTCGGGACATGTGTAAGACATGCATAACATGCTGGACACACGTCATTTCGACTTCTCCGTTGCGTGACATGTGTAGGAAACTTGTAGGATTCTGACTGGCACACGTGAATCCTTCTTATTGGTCAAACCACACGGCATAAAAAGCTAAAACAGCTGACATCATGCTTGAGTCATGTTGAGGTGGTCTATCTTCCAAGATAGATGACGTCAGGCTTGTGTCATGCTGATGTAGAGTGATAACATCGAGAAAAGGGTAATCCGGTTTGAAGCATCCTCGACCAGGTGGTAATCAGTATCTGAAAGGAGTCTGGCTAGATATCTGAACTTGTTGTCCAAAGCATATTCCCTAATATTTGTGAGATTACGAAAGAATCCTGGAGGGAATGTTAATGGACTTCTGGATGTCGAACTGGAACTGGACGCCATGAATATCGGGATAGTTCCTGTAGGAGATATGAGATATATACTTGATGGTCTTGATAAGAAGTCAGGGATAAGATTAGCATCTCCCTTGATGTGTTTTACTGTGAACTGGTATTTGGAAAACTAGTCCTTCAGTCTGAGAAGTTGTGGCTCTGGAACTCCCTTGTTCTTTAGATCCATTATCTTCGGGAAGGAGGTGTTATCCATCATGATGGTGAAATGATGTCCAATGAGATGGAATTCGAGTTTTTTGATTCCATACTTGATAGCTAAAATCACCTTGTAGACTGCATGGTAGTGTTTCTTAGAGTCTTTGAATTGACCACTAGCATGTCCACAGAAGTGTTTCTACCCGTTTTCTTCTTCAATAAGTATGGCACCCCAGAACTCGTTACTGGCATCTTTTTGTAAGATCCTGTGGCCTGTACTAGGTATTTTTAATGGAAGAGGTTGTTGGCATACCTGCTTCAATTTCTGCAAGGCCATAGTCTGAGCTTGTCCCCAGGGTGCTGGCTCTTTTTTGAGTAGCTTAGATAGCTGGCTTGTATACCGAGAGCACTCAGGGATGAAATCCTTGATATAATTCACTATACCAAGGAATTGCTGAATCTCCTTTGTTGTAAGATTCTCCTCTGGAAATTTAAGAAGTTCCTGTGTGATATGTGGACCGGCTGGTACCGTCCGTTAATAAACTTCATTCCCAGAAAATCTATGTTGGGTTGCCCGATAAAACTTTTCTTGTCTGATAACATAACTCCATGGGCTTGGACTATGTCATAGAACTACTGAAGAAGTTTTTCATGGGTTGGCTGATCTTGGGTATATAAAAGGATATCATCAATGTAGATCAGGGTAGTATGCAAGATGGCTCAAATTTTTTATCATGGCTTTTTGGAAAAGTGGGGTGCAACCTTAAGCCCAAAAGGCATAACAGTCCATTGGTACTGGGCATTTGGTAGGCAGAATGCCGTTTTATATCTGTCTTTAGGGTCAATACCTAATTGCCAAAAGCCTGATTTAAGATCAAACTTAGAGAATATCTGGGCCTTAGTAAGGTGTGAGAATAGTACCTTTGTCTTAGGAAGAGGGAATTTATCATCAAGTAAAAAATGGTTAAGGGCTTTGTAATGAATGACTAACCTCTTTTCCCTCTGATTTGTTCTGTTCTTTTGTTGACATAGAAAGCTGGACATGCCCAATTTGATTTCATTGGCTCAATGAGACCAAGTGCTAGAAGCTGATTGCATTCTTCTCGTGCAAGGACAAGATCATCAGGGGTCATTCCTGGATGTGATGCTTTGATTGGATTGGCATCTTCGTTAAGCTTAAAGGGTAGCTGAATGAAGAATTCTGGGTTTTTCCATAGTGGATGTGGATGCTTAAAATCTGCGTGAGAATCTGCACAGCACTGCTTAAGTTTGTTTGCAATATCAGCATAAGGTGCTGGAGCATCTGTAATGGCAAATATTCTCGGGATAGTAGAGAATGGTTTGAAGTATCTTTTATACTTCAATCCCGTAGGAAGAACTTGCAGCTTCTGAGCTTTATGGTATAGGTCGAAACCTATAAGAAGATCTCTTTGTTTCAGTGAAGGTAAGTTGCATTAATGTAAAAGAGAAAGTGACAAGGTGTACAAAAATGTCAGATGGAATACCCCTCGCTAGGCCAAGGGATTTTCCATAGTCTGAAAAGACCAAGTGAGCAAATAGAATGTCATAAAGGGACACTAATAATTCTCTATCTGATCTCCTCCACTATGAGCATGCCCACAATCGAGGGTGGTCGACTCCGCTGCTGGAAGCGTCTTGAATTACGTTCCTGCCAGATATGTAGACCAGTGATGCCAATAATGATCTAAATGCTGCGTTAACCACATGTTTTCCACGCCATCTTGATGCCGCCCATTGAACTCCATGTTCCCAGTCTCGGTGGGGCCATGGCATTGGTATCTGTTGTTTGATACTGGCGAGGCAACGGCGGGAAAAAGAGCATGAGAAGAAAAGGTGGTCATGTGTCTCCGGGACACCATCCGGGCACAGAATGCAAATCCCGCCAATATGGTTAAGCCATGGTTTATCCAATGTAGACAATCTCTCCATAATAGCAAGCCATAGAATAAAGCAGTTCTTCGGGATTTTGAAGGGGCCCAGCAAGAGAGAGGACCAGAAAACCTTGGGACTCGGTGGGTGTAGATTTCATAAGCTCTGGCAGTGTTAAAGGAGACATCCTTAGACTTCCAACATATTATATCCGGGCCCTCTGAGATAGGAGGAAGCACGTGAGTGATTTCCACGCATGCAATGTCAGTAATCAAAGGCCAATTCCACTTCCCTTCCTTAATGACAGTTGAAAGTTTGTCAAGAAGTCCGGTTCTGTCATCTGAGGTCCCCGAGGGAAACGAGAAATGAGAGGTCCCAGCGGATGCCACGGATCGTGCCAAAGTAAGATGGAATCCCCTCCCAACTCGATAGTGGATATGAGACATCAAAGGATGTCGAAGTGATAGCATTTTCCTCCAGCCCCAGGCTCCTTTGTTTTCCTTAACTGTCCAAATCGAACAGTCCCGAAGTCGAACTTGAATGATCCAATCAACCCAAATAGATGTCCGATCCCGTTTGATAATTGCCCATAGGTGTTTACTCATCAGTGCACGGTTAAGGGCAAGAATGTCTTTTATACCAAGGCCACCTTCCTCAATCGGTCGGCAGACAGCCTCCCAAGCCACTTTAGGGTAACCACTGGAAGAGGTACCTTTCCAAAGAAAGGTACGGAACCTCTTAATCATCTCTTTGATGATCCCCTTCGGCAAAATAAATGCCATAGCCCAGTACACCTCGAAGGATGTCAAAACAGATTTGATAAGTTGAACTCGTCCAGCAAAGGAGAGCTGGACTCCTTCCCAACCTTTAATACGGCTGTCAATCTTCTGAAGCAATGATTGACAGTCTGTAACCGAAAGCCGTGCTGCAATAAGTGGAAGACCAAGATATCTAACCGGAAGGTGACCCTCCTGGAACCCCAATGTCGCGAGCAAAGAATCACGGAGCCCCGATGCTGCCTTGGAAATATCAATTGACTCTTTTGGGTTGGTGTGTAGACCTGAGAGTGTGGCGAAAAGATCAAGTCCCCGAAAAGAGATTCACCGAACGCATATCCGCCTTACAAAACAGAAGAAGGTCGTCAGCAAAGGATAATTGGAACAGCTTCAAGTCTTGACATCTCCAGTGGTACCGAAATTCCCCGTCTTGTTCAATAAATTGCTGCAAGATCATGTGAAGGACTTCCATAACCAGAACAAAAAGATATGGGGACATGGGGTCTCCCTGTCTGAGACCCCGTGCCCCGGCGAAGAATCCATGCACCCACCATTCACCACAACTGAATAATGTGCAAAGTGACACACTCTTCAATCCACCCAATAAACACAGCGGAAAGCCAAACATTCGCAGCGTAGCAAAAGAAAATCCCATTCCACCGTGTCATATGCTTTCCGAAGGTCAACTTTTAAGCACATCTAGGAGGGAGCCGAGCTTGGTTATACCCAGAAAAGAGTTCTTGAGCCAAGAGGACGTTATCGCTTATCAGTCGACCCGGGACAAATGCATTTTGAGATGGGCTAATGAGATGGTCCAGAATCTCTCTGATTCGGCTCACAAGGATCTTGGTTATAACTTTGTAAATAACATTGCAGCAAGATATAGGCCTGAATTCTGCAACCGACTGAGGGTTTCGTACCTTAGGAATCAATGTGAGCAGCGTGGCATTCAATTGTTTCAAGAGTCTGCCCGTCTTGAAGAAGTCCCTGATGGCATTCGACACCTCTTCCCCCACCACTGGCCAGGCAGCTTTAAAGAAACCCGAGGAAAACCATCTGGTCAGGGGCTTTGTCCTCCTCAATATCAAAGAAGGCTGTTTTAACCTCATCAATGTACCGGACGAATAATATTCCGAGCCTCATCGTCCGTGAGAATGTGCCGAGCCCAGGGCGTAAATACTGAAGATCAATGGCCTATCAGTCCGGTCTCCACCCAACAAACCCTGGAAAAAATCCACAAAGATACTGCTAATAATGATTGGGTCTGTTTGTTCATTGCCATTGTCATCGGAAATCTGGAAAACCCGCTTGTTAGCTCTCCTAGTGGCCACACGTCGGAAGAAAATCCTAGAGCATTGGTCTCCACCTTTCAGCCATTGCATCTTCGCTCTCTGTCTCAGCATAACCTGTTCAATCTTAGAAGCTTTGAGATAAACGAGCCTGCAGCAGTGTTCCAAAAGCAAAAGAAGAGAATTGTGCCTGTCAAACTGTAGAATGTTTTGAGCGACCTCCAAGAAATCTGCCGCCAGCTTAACATTCATCGCCAGATCCCCCTTACACCTTCTTTGTTGCCGGAAAACCGGCTTAAGAGCTTTTAATTTCCGAGTCACAGAATACATACGAGTACCAACAATAGGGTGCCTCCCACAGGGTATAATAGACAGGGACTACCGAAGAGATGTGCATTGAAAGTTGATCTGAGGAAGGCATATGACACGGTCGAATGGGATTTCCTTATAGCTGCGCTCCAACTGTTTGGATTCCCAGACTTCTTTATTGGTTGGATCGAGGAGTGTGTTACTACTCCTATGTTCTCGGTGTGCATTAATGGGAACCCTCACGGTTTTTTCAAGGGTGCTAGGGGGTTGCGAACAGGGGGATCCGATGTCCCCGTTCTTGTTCGTTCTGGTCATGGAAGTCCTGCAGTTGATATTGCAACAACTTATTGATCAGAATGAGGATTCTCATACCATTGGCGTTGCAAGGAGCTTGGTTTATTTCAGCTATGTTTTGCTGATGATCTCCTCCTATTTTGCAAGGCCGATGTGGCCTCGATCCAGGTGTTTAGACGTGGTCTAGAAGAATTCGCCAACCTATCCGGCCTTCATGCTAACCCACAGAAGAGCCAGCTCATTATATCCCGGTCAGCACAGGAAGAGCGGGAGCACCTAATTGCAGCTCTGCAGTTCCAGGAGGGTCACCTCCCCCTCAGGTACCTCGGCCTTCCTTTATTAGCCTCACGGCTATCTATCTCGGATTGCCATCCCCTCCTCCTTTAGTCGGATTAAAGGTTGGGATAGTATTCAGTTGTCATTCGCAGGGAGGCTCCAGTTGATCAAATCAGTGCTTATGTCGCTTAATGTTTATTGGGCGATGGCCTTTCATATTACCGAAAGGGGTCATTCGGGAAGTAGAGAAACGGATGCGAAATTTCTTGTGGAAAGGAAACTCGACAGTGGGGTATCCAAAGGTGGCATGGAGTAGTGTGTGCAGACCGAAAGAGGAGGGGGGCTAGGAATCCGGGATATCCTAGCACTCAACAAAGCTCTTATGTGTCGCCATCTTTGGAATGTGATCCAAGGCAACCAGTCGTCCATTTGGGTGCGATGGATTGCTCATAATCATCTCCGACACAAATCCGTATGGACGGTGGATGTCAAGGGTGGTTCTTGGGGCTGGAGGAAGCTTCTTCGATTACGATCAGCACTTCTTCCTTACATTGACCTCAAGATTGGTGATGGGGAATCTTTTTCTCTTTGGCATGACCCCTGGCATAGTCTCGGCCCATTGATCCAGCGGTTTCCGTGTGGCCCCAGGGACGAACATTCCTGCGGCAGCAACACTTTCAACGGTTATTGTGGATGGAGCTTGGTGCTGGCCTCTTATCACGGACATGGAATGCATTGAAATCATACACGTGCTACCGACCATTCACAACGGTAGCGACTCTATTCTATGGCGAGGGGCGACTTCTCTACGAAGGTTGTCTATGATATATTCCGGAGTCCGGGACCTAAGGTAGGATGGTATTCACTACTCTTAGGCCCTTGTAAGATCCCTAAGTATTCCTTTGTTCTTTGGTTGGCTATTCTGAGAAACTTTCGACGATGGATAAACCATGGCTATCTCACTTAGGTGGGGTATGTGTGTTGTGCGGACGTTCGGGTGGAGACACATGAGCACCTATTCTTCCGGTGCAGCTACTCTCGGCGGTGTATCCGAGTTTTAAAGAGCATTGTTCGTTTCAGTTGGCCGAACGTGCATGGGGGAAGATATTACTTGGGCTTCGAAGAGGTATATGGGCCGACACATAGTCCAGGCGGCTTACAGAGCATTATTGGCAGCTATTGTCTATCATATTTGGCAGGAACGTAATCAAAGAGTCTTTAGGCATTGTACATGGCCGAGTTCCACGATTGCTTGGAATGCGATTGACGCGATTAGGCAGAAGATACTTAGCATAGAATTACTGGATTCTGTTAGTTCGCGAGATTATATCGACTTTGGCGAATCCCCTGGCCTGTCAGGGATACCGCTTGACGCATCCGATTTTGTTCCTCTTGTACTTTACTTTATTAATGAAATTTACCGTACCGAAAAAAAAAAAAACAATAGGGTGCCTCCAAATAGAATGAACAGATTCAAGGAACCCAGGGGATAATGCAAGATAGTTGTCAAAGCGGAACAGACTCACCTGCGAATTACGACAGTCCCCTTTCAACACCAACGGTGAGTGATCAGATGTACGAGGTGTGAGGCATGAAAAATACAGGTTCGGCCATCTATCCATCCAAACATCATTTGCAAGTATTCGATCCAGTCTCTTCCAAAGGCTCCGGCCATCTAAGCTACAGTTATGCCAAGTGAAACGTTCACCTTGCATAGGAAGAGAAGAAGGCCAGTCTGGAGTATACAATCATTAAACTCATTCATGGCAACTCGAATGTCCCCAGAGGCTCCACTAACCTCACTCATATCCAATACCGCATTAAAGTCACCTCCCACCATCCATGGCTCACTGCCGACTGTCACAGCCAAATCAATAAGCCCCTGCCATAAATCTCGCCGTGTACTTACATCATTTGCACCATAAACCACCGTAATCAAAATTATCTCATGCAATTCATGGAAATGAACACGACAATGAACATATTGAGAATCCACATTAAGAATATCGACATCAATAAACTCATCATTCCATGCAATCCAAATACGATTACCCGGTCCCGCATAATCAACAAACCATCGCCATCTAGATAAAACTCCTGATTGGATACGTGTGGCATTAGATTGCAAAACCCTAGTTTCAAGTAAAGCAATAAAGTGTAACCTGAACTCACTAACAAGATCTCGAACTGCAACTTGGTGGTCCCTCCTGTTCAGGCCCCAACATTCCAAATCGCTGTATTTAACATGGGGAAACGTCTGAGGGGCTGCATGTGTTAGGACCCCTTGATGATACGTCTGCATCATCGTCAGTTTCTCTCAGTACGTTAATATCCTTACCCTTATCCCTGCCATTTTCTGTCATCTCCTCACTACCCCTGTCAACCTCCATTTGAGGTTGGATTTCTTTCTGACTCGGATCGACCTGGGCTTGTTCGCTTATCTTCATTTCCGGTGCAGCCTGTTTGGGGGGCATGGATTTCCTAATATATAACAAACCGCGGGCTTCGTTGGTTTGGAAAGAGGGCATTCCTTCAAACTATGACCAAGGCTTGAGCAACCAGTGCATTTAGGTGGAAGCCATTCATACTCAACGTCCACCTTGCATGCCGATTCACCTCAAGTTCGTTAGGCATCATAATAACGACATGTTTTGGGAGCTTCGAACTGACGTGCAGCATAACGCATACACGAGCAAAATCCAACCTCGTGCATGTACGTGTAATCGCATCAGGGTAAAGTGGTCGGCCTATTCCACTCGCCACTGTGCTCAAACCCTCTGTCGTCCAAAGTTCCACCGGCAAATGTCGAAGTTTAATCCAAACCGGGACTTCTGTGTGTTTTAATTTTTCTTAATACCATTCCCGGTTCCCACTTTTGTAACACGATCGTTGCCCAAGATACAACCAAGGACCTCCCTCAATCACCTCCTCCATGGCCGCGACAGAATTGAATTGGAAAAAGAAGAACCGTTCGACGTTGCATTAACATCACGCACTCCCGCCAAATAGATCGCACAAATTCATTAAGGTGATGAAAGTACGGCTTTTTACCAAGAAAATATCCTACAGCGGTAGTGTTCCATCGTTGGGATCCCGCACGGATCATGTCAATAGAAGGACGAACAATAACCTCCCCATTTTGCACCGAAGGTGGAATGAAGTTGAGGGTTTTTGGATGAATTATGGAATGCCTCGGCAATCTTATCCTCATCAATCTTTGAGGGCAATTGTGGATGAAAGGGAACATTCCCAATAAAAAATTCCGGCAGCGGTTTCACCGGAGCTGCGGTGGTCGCCGGCGTTGAGGTGGTCGCCGGCCGGGCTGATCTGCGCGTGGAGAATGTGGCTGTGGCAGCATGATGCTGTGGCAGCTCCACCTTGTTCCATGTTTGTGAAGGCGGGCGAGTCACGGCATGCTGGACAGATGCAGTCGGAGAAGACGAGATCGCCGGCAACGTCGGAAAAGCCAGGCTCGGAGGGGACGAAGTCCAAATGTCGATGAACATTGGCGATTTCCCCGGCTGCAACAGGTGTTCCAAAGAATCTTGGTATGGCCGAGTCGGGGAAGCTCCATTCTCCCTCCCATTGGGCATCCATGGTGGTGATCGTTAACGGCAGCGGTGAAGCACTGTGTGAGCGGTGAGGATTGTGCGGAAGAAAAAAAAACGGGACCGAGGCGGAGCGAGCAAGTCGAGGCTTTCAAAAAGTCGCCGCCGCATAATCGAA
>JACGWL010000977.1:0-44248 GCA_034509725.1 Sesamum angolense
CTGATTGGACGTGGAGCTATGAACAGATATATATATAGAAGTGGCGCGTGATATGTATGTTGAATATGAGGAGCGCGGTAACTTGATCATAAGGTATACTCAAGAAAGAGCAATATGCTCTTTGTGCACACTCGAGTCATAACTTTATACATTTGAGAAGATCTATAATTGAAAGAAGGTTTACCCAAGCCTCCAATAGGTGATTTGGAATTTCTTTAAGAAATCGTGATGGTTGAAGAACCTGAAAAGAAGTTTGCTGATGCTTAAACGAAGATTATAAAGAGGTAATGCAGAACCCAAAAGCAGTTAGTTGTCTCCACCTGCCAATTGGAATCCATAATCACGTATAGCATGAAAAGTTTCTTTGCGCGCTCGAGTCATCGCCACATATAACAAGCGTCTCTCTTCCTAACATTTGTAGTGCAAGTCAGATAATAAAGAATATTTTAAAAGCTCATCAGAAGGTCTTGATCCAAACACTTAAAGCTTACCTCAAGTGATGTAGCACTCTCATTCAGAATGCCATTATATTCATGCAACAAGGGAATCTCAGCTTCATTTGCCTGGGTTTCCAAATATTAGGCGTATAAGTGATAACAGATAGTAAACAAATAATTCTGTTCCTAATCAAACAGCATCTTGTAGCAAACTGCATATATTCATAACAAGTACTATGTCATGTAACAGCCAGGACTTGAGCTACAGTAAAACAATAATCATATTAGTACCTTCACAATGAAACCGTGTCCCACTCTAAGCCTTTTGACTGCAAAATAGAAATGACCAAAAGAGTTGATGACATCTGTAGAAAAGCTGCCATTTGCAGCAGAACCAAACTCCAAGGACAATAGCTAAAATTCATGGCAGTCAGAGTGCAGCAGAACCTGATGGATTGTGGTAATGGTAACAGAGTCTTCATTATCATGCTTTCTTGAACGAAAATTTTCTCTTTCACGTCCAGATATATAGTCAATAAAAGCTTTTAATTGTAGTCATGCAACCTTTCCCTTCTGTTGTATTATCATTGCAACGTTCTGCAACAGTATGTACAGTTGTCAAAACAGGAGAACGTCATCCAACAGATACTGCAACACCTGCATGGTGGGCAACCCAATTATGGTTTCTTTACCAACAAAAGAATACTTCCCTCACTTGACGAAATGACGCTACATTTAATATTGCCGGCAAGAATCAACCTAAAAAATCCTCATATTGTCTAATGCATCATGAAAGTGGAAAGTGAAGAATAAGAAATGCATGCTTACAGATCGAAGATCATTATCTTCATTCAGCAGCTTGCTTCCATCAACATCAAGCACTGCTCGTTGTTCAAGAAGATATTTCTACAGAAGCAAAGATTTCAGAAGCAAAAGTTTTACTGTGCTAATAGAACAATTATGCAACATTACTTGTACCAGTCGTAGCAAACAATGCAATAGGATTAGGAAACTGAGAAGTAAAAAAACAGAAAAGAAAAAGACTAAAACCCACCTAAAAGAGTTCATCATATATTGAAGAGAAAACTGAGATTGGAAGTACATGAGAAGGAGAATTTGAAGGCAAAGATATACTAAAGTGTGACTCAACAAAACCCACTATCATTAGGTCAGTAGCTATGAACAGTATCAGCCATCATTCACTGAAATAGCAAAAATGATCACAATCAACAACAGCAATGAGCATCAATGGTATTACAAAAAATCAACTACAACGACACATCACTTATTTACATGCATCTTTTTAAACAGACAACTCCATAAAGAAAAAACCAACCTGGGGTATCATGTTTGCCACAGAAGTGATAACAGCTGAAATTGACTGTTCCTGCAAGCATGAGATGTGGTGCAAGGACAAGCTTATTAAGATATAATGCAAACAAAAAGTAGGGGAAAGATCACGGACCATCCAAAGAATAAAAAATGAGTATAGCCATACAGAGCATGCCTTCCAAAGAAAGTTAAATATAACAGAGGCAAGGGTCCAAGAAAAGGTAAAGAACTAAAGTTTCACATGTTAACAATGAATTAAACTTCATCCATCAATATATGTTGCAGCAACTGAAAATCCTCATATGATGAAGTTGAAGATCATTATATATTTGGACATCAGCAGACAAAGAAACACACACAAATCAAGTTTGTCAAGTTTTGACTGACCCTATGAACAAGTTTTGATATCATGTCTAGAGTGAGCAACACCTTACGCCCTTGCGTCAGTTGACTCCTGTGATAAATTACATGGTCAAAGAAAGAATATGTTACAAGAGATTTGATGCTTCATGAGTCAATTGCAGACTATGGAGAGGCATAGGGCACAAGAAAATGGAAAGACACATAAAATTCAAATAAAGAATCTAACAATCACTCTAATAACCAAATTCTGCAAAATATTGGATATATAGATACTCTGTAGAAAGGAGGATTTTCTAGGACACAAAGCACAAGAAGATATTCATTGTTGAAAGGCATTTTCTCATGTTTGAACACTTTTTTGCCTATACAATTATATAAAAAAATCACTTTAATAGGCTAAATTATCTGCATATTTCTAGTTAAAAAACTTGTAGTGTTTATTTTGAGATCTTAGAAATATAATAAACCTGATATAAAATACACATGCAGCACCTGCAGGTCTTTAAATTTCCATATAGAGCTCTCAACAATGACTGGAGGGAGGTAATTGCAAATACAGCATTTTTTTTACCTTTCTGTGTATCTATCCTGTTTTCTTAACATAATCAAATCAGTTATAGACTAATAAACAAAAACTAATCCTAACTGCTTCACAAATTATTCTGTCAGAGAGTCGCTTCAAATACTTGTTACAAGAAAATCCTACTTCACAAAATTAAAGTTCAACAGCTTCAATAAGTTGAGCAGACATTCAACATCTCAAAGACTTTCTAGTTGTATAATTCTGTAGCCTGTAGGGTATCAAACGACATCATCTGGAACATAGACACAAGGAAGTTATGCTTAATAGGTTTACAGTGCATTATTGGAAATGTATAAAAACACCAACCCCTCTGTAGGGAATACTGCCAAGAATTTGCACAAAAGGATGAATGAATCATCAACTAGTAACAAGAAGTGCATTAAATATAAATTTTTACATAAGTCACAGTTGTATGAGTTCAAACTAAGTTTTTCTAAAAAGAAATAATATAACAAACCTCTTAAAGGTTCCTGATATCTTCGCACTAAATATGTCACATGCTGCTGAAATAAAGCTGCATTTTCTTACAGTTGAAACCTTGTCAATGTGTTCAATCACCTGAAAAAGTGATCAGAAAGTATTGAGACTGCAGTTGAATAGTCAAAGAGGCTTGAACCTAGAAGTTGTCCCCTAAGGTTTTTACTTGGGGTGATTAGCTTGAATAAGATGAATTGTACAAGTTAGCATGATGTTTACTTTGAGGGATGGGCCCCTGGACTTGGAGGCCTGGCCCAGTATTAGTTCAGTCTTAATAACTCAACCAATGGCCTAATCGAATAAAGAGTAAAATTACCCCATCACGGTCTCACCCCCCCTGCCTTGTTCCCCATCTCCCCCCATTGTTTCTTCCTCCCTGCCACCCCCCTTCCTTCTTCCTTGTCCCCTCTCCCAACCCTGCCTTCTTCTTCCCCACTCAACGGCGCCCCAGCCTCCTTCATCACGCCATAAAATGCCCTTATTATGCATTTAATAAAATGAAGTAAACATGGGATGGGCTCAATCCCAGCTCCACAATCAAAAGAAGTAAACAACCTACAATTATACCAGCTTTTTTTTAATCATCCAGTTAATAGAAATTTATGTTATCACCCTAATTACTCATAACACAAGTAAACGGGGCTAAAAGTAAAACCTAGTATAAAAGACTAGGTATACCTTCTTCTTTTCCTCTTTATCAAATGGAAGCAAAGCCTTGAATACTCGACGAAAGGGGCCATCGTCACAACCAGGCAACGTAGTACTCAGCATGGCTATAATGGCTCGGACCACCTGTTATGGAACAAAACTTGCTTAGTAAAGATGAATGGCAGCAAGACCAGACGGTCCATACCAACTGCTTTCTGCAGTTTTAAGTTGAAGCTCTTTACCTATTCAAATATTAATATGCTGTATCATGTCAGTCTGCCTCCAAAAGTCCTTTTTTCTTTTCTTTTTGGGGTGGGGGTTGACATTCCCTTTCCGGGTTATCAAATAATCTATTTGCATGCACTCAATTGTTTTTGTTTAAACTCCAAAAATAAACTCCCCCTTCCCCAACGGCCATAACAAATAAACATCACAGAGAGTTCCACAAAAATAAAATGAAATGTGTGGCTACCTTTTTGCGATAGAAAGCCACCCATGAATGTTAAATGGAATTTTTCTATCGCGGAATGCACTTTGGAATACTTTCCCCGTCACCTGTTCAAAGGAGATAGGCAACACTAAGTTTTAAAGGACATGCAAAGTTTAAGTTCTCCCAAACTCTGGTTGTAAATAGACTAAAAACAAAACAAGAATAACTTAACCTGCCTCCGGTAGAGAACAGCAATATTGCCATAGGAGCACTTCGCAGATGAACCATCTGATGTAATTTCCAGTATTTTATCACCCACAAAGCACACTGTGCCTCTTCGTTGCAACATTCCTTAATAGTTATCTGATCAATATGATTCCAAAATCTAAATTAGTGACTGCAGAAAGGTAAAAACTCAGCTTTACGAAGGATTATTACCTTAGATCCTGAAGAATTATCAGTCAGAACATCCTTCGACTTGCATCGTTTTGAATTATTTTCGTATAAGAAATGATGCAGCTTCAACAATACAGCGAGTAGACCTGTAATTTTTATTTAGTCTGACCTAAATAGATGATGAGAAGCATCATTATCAAGACACCTCATAACTAAGTTGTAGCATTTTATAGATAGGTTGGATTCTTGAAAAACAAAAGGCTTATTATCAGCCTAACCTCTTTGTACATTGGGAAATCTTTTCTGAATGAATCAAATCACAAACATCAGCACCATTGAAACTGAATATTGACTGCATAATGATACTTTGATTAATCAGACAAAATTTACATCTTTTCAAGAAAGCCAGAAAAGTAAATTCAGAAAAAAAGAATTATAAAGTTTCAGATTGAAGGGTATTAAGAATGAAATGCACCTGATCTTCATCCCCAACAATAGTTATGCGTTTGTGCGATGCAAGAATGCGCAGCAATATTGCATACTATTAAAAACATCAATCAAGTTGCTTTCCATGATTCTTGGCACTCTCAAATACTTCAGTCAAAAACAGAATTTAATAAAAAAGACAATCATTTATAACATGTTGAATCAACACTTATACATGTTCAGATGGTAAACCTTCTGGAAAATCGGTCAGTAGCTTCACAGAATAGCTGATAAAATCATGGTAATCCAAAGCATTACAAGATTTTAGTATGTCGTTGTAGTTCTGAAGAATTATTGCCTGAACAAGATATCAAAACAACATAGATAAAAGAAGTAGCAAAAGAGGGAAAGGGGGGGGGGGGGGGGAATTATTTAAGTCACAGCTTACTCCTGTCTCATCACCCATTTTATGAAAATCTTCAGGTGACCTTCCAGCAGCTTTAGCCTGAAACAAACCAAGTTTTCAGCATGAGAATAAGTAATATACAGTTTACTTTTCCATAAGCAAAAGCAAGACATTTCTTGGAAAATGTAATAAAATCCAGAATGTGCATCTCTGACCAAATTAAACATTGATTTCATACTTGCTGCAATCATGAGGTCTTTCAAACTCTACAGATTCTAAAAGATTACATATGTATCCTAACTTTCTAGCTAAGGGAATTTTCCCCTAATCAATTGTACTTTTAGAGGTACACATTTGCAAGTATTGTATAGCAGTATAGAGGAAGAGATCAACTTTCATACTACTAGATCAACAAACTTTAAAAGACGTAAAGAACATTACATTCTTATTCAGAAATGTAAACTGGTATAAAGGTAAACACATGTTTTTACCTGGGTCACAAACTTGAGCCATTTCTTTGACTTGTCTTTAAAATGTTTAGGAGAATTAATATCAGACAACTCATTGAGCTTGCAAACCTCATTATTGGCCCTTCTCCTTCCATCCTCCAACAGGCGGACAGCCTCTATGATAGCCTTTCTCTGTTGGCCATGCCCATATATCAAAAAATCAGGGGTGCGGCCTATCCTATTGGATGAACTAACATGTTAATATTTCTATGGAAACATATGTTTTACGATAAACATGACTGAAATTGAGATGAACTATATAAGAGAAGAGTGAGAACATTATGCATCCAGGGAATGAAACTCAAGTATGTTTGTTTTAACAGTAAATAAGATGTCCGATGTTCTATGGACAAAAGTTAGAACAGTCTGTCATCCATGGAATAATAATGCATACATTTTTTATGAATATCCAAGAAAGGGAATAGCATTGACAAGTCAATGAAAATTTTGAGTTGGATAGAGATAACTGATAAAATGGACGTGTTTGGTTGCACCAAGTTTGGTTATTAAAAAGCACATTGAGGATATTGGTTTTATGTATTTTCTCCTCAAAAGGATAATGAAGGAGATGAGACTAATATGGTTTTCGTCCATTATGTGCAAGCAAACTCTACCAAGTACCCTAGATATATTTGAAGAATCTATGGAAAGAATACAAACAAAATGGAAAACTCTGTGAAACTAATAATAGAAATACATAATTTTACATGTTGAAACTTGAAAGCAAGAAAGGTTGCAATCAACAGATTTGCAACAACATTTTTCATTAACTAAAAGGAAAAGAAAAAAGGGGAAAGGTAGGAAAAGAACAAAACAAATTCTGGAGTATAACATACTATATATTTTTCCATCTTAAGAGTGAATGGTTCCAATTACATTAGGTACTCACAAGCTGTGACCTGTCAAAAGCAATGTCTGTTCATCTTTCAAGTAGGACGGAAATATGCATGTGATGTTACACCACATAATTAATTTTGACCTGGTTTTTGCCTGCAATATGCCTACAAACTGGCAATATATTGAATTAGGTGAACAGCAATTTCCTAATTCTTTTATTTGTGAACTTATTCCCTCAGCAAAAATAATAAAAGCAATGCAGAATCAAATTATCTTTCATGGGGTTTGACATGTACATACTTCTCAGCATGCGAACGACAAAGCTGCAAAGAAAATGAGTGGAATGTGCTGATAGTGAGCTCTTTTGCTGCTGCCTTCCCAGCAATTGCTCCTATCCTCTCCCGCATTTCAGCTGCAGCAGCTGTAGTAAATGTCATCGCCAGAATATTGGATGGACTGATACCCTGGAATTATTCAAAGAATGCAGCTGAGAGAAGCATGACTAAGAGTGGGGGTCCAAGCAGACCAGTTAAGCCCCACTTAATATGAAGGAAAAATGATAAACTTGATTAAGATATGCATTCAGTCGTATAATACTACCTCATATAGAAGCATTAGAACACGACCAACCATGGTGGACGTCTGAAACATGAACCAGAATGTTATGATAATGAAAAGTAAGTAATATGCAATTCAAAATATTGGAGAGAAGCAGACCTTCCCGCTTCCTGGTCCAGCAACAATCACCAAAGGAATTGAAATGTCATTACATGCTGCTTCCTGCTGCTTATCATTCAGCGACTGAATATACTTTGCATACTCCTCGGGCATATTCTTTGTTAGTTTATTCTCTGATTTACCTACCCGTTCGACTCCAAATGCTTGGTCAACATTAGAATTTAGAATTTCTTTGGATTTTAAAGTCTCATAACTAACTTGAGGATTTGTTATGACAACATCCTCCTCACAACTCTTAACAATAATCTCATTTTCTGTTCTGTTCATTGTTGTATCATCCCTTTCAGAATTTCCAGATGATTTTTGTTCGCATAGAGCATCAATTTCTTCTAAAATTGACTCCTCAAAATCATCACCGAGAAAATTAGATGTCAAGATAGAGTCCTTCATGTCAGGGAAGACTAGTGGTTTCATTGAATTGCTACTCAAACTTGACTTGAATCCATATGAGCTGTCATGTTGTCTTGATGGTGAACCATAGGAATTTAAGATTGATCCATCTTCCGAAAGAAGACCTAGTTTCCCTACACCAAAACCTTCATCCTTCAATTCATTTGCAGAGCTAGAGGCATCTCCCACACATTGTCTGCTTCTGCATTCAGCTTGCCTAACAGGAGTTAGAAGTATTTCACTCTTAACCCCATTATTCACATCATCACCACTCCAATTTGACAACATGCTGCTGTTCAAGGGATCTTGGTATGATATGTTTGTAGAAATCTTCGACAGAGGCACCCTCTTAATACCATCAACTTGAACAAGGCTTTTCGTTTCTTTCTCATCTTCAGACCTATACCAGCCAAGATTCAACTATCAGGGATTCCATTCGTTTACTCATCTATCAGCAGCAAATACGAGTGATGAAGAAAATCAATTGATTACACGTAAGACAGCATAAGAGAGGAGAATATAACCATCAAAAAGGAAACTAATATTATTTCAACACAAATAATAAAAATCAATAATCAGAAACGTCCATTAATTTTCTCGAAACGGCCAAGAGTAAGAAAACAACAAATTGACACAAAAGAATGCTGAAACAGCAAACCACTGATCATCGAGAACTCACTTTTGATTGCTCGAGAGATGACAAGAGATGGCGCCAGAGTCGAACCTTGGCCGTTTGCGGGCAAGGAGTGCCTTGGCTGCTCTGAAACTTTTCGAAATTCGAGCCCGTTGCTCCGCCGATAATTCACCTCCGGCAGGTATAACCACCGCATTCTCCTTGTTGTTCATCTCCGTATCTTCATAAACAGCGAAGTGAAAAGAGTAAGAAACTTGAAGAATCGATTGAACCCTAGGAATCAGAAAGCGAGCATTGGAAAGTGCAGTTTAAATTTTCCCTCCCATGAGCTAATGTCAATTTTGTTGTCTTTGGGGACGTTTAAATCTTTCAAAAATTCTGCTCAGACCCCCTATCTTTAACTAATCACAAATTTACTCCTCTCACTTGCCACAAGTCTTAGGGTAAATAATATTTTCTCCCCAGCTATTTTTAACCAACACTTTATTTCAACTTATAGAGTATTACAATGATTAAACAGCTAAATTTTCACTTAAATTTCACAAATTCTCAACCTCATTGAGGATGTAATGTTTGTCAATTTATTTGACTGTATTATGACTTGATGATGACCGACTTAAATGAGTTTTAACGAGACAACCATAATGTAGACTACATGTGATAAAATAAAATAATTATGTCTTGAACCGTTAAATATTTGATAAATTAAAATATTGGTAAATTATATCGAGCCTTTTTTCATGAAGTTTAATATAATTATAATTCTTTTTGTTTAAAAATTATCAATACATTGTGATATGCGACATAATTATATAACCCTTGATCAGTAAGGTGAAAATATCAACTTTCCTCTTGTTTAAATTTTAATTTATAAGAAAATTTGAAAAATATGATATTGGATGGACTTATTATAAAAAATTGTAAAAATATGATATTGGATGGATCTTATTATAAAAAAAAATGCATACCGAACAATCCAATATAAAGTTTGGATGACGAATTTTGTTATTAGAAATTGTCGATAACTCAAAGAAATTCAACGTAATTTACCTTTCAAAGTAATCACATTCTATCTTATAATCTAAACTAGTACATATGGCACACTCAAATGTGTGTGCATAATTAAATTAGATTTAAAATAATAATATTATCTTAATAAATATATATTAATTAAATAAACATACTAACTAAAAGTTATCAAAAATTATTACAAAAAATAAAGAATAAAAAGAATGTGAAGGTTAAGAATAGAGAAGATGGCAAGAAGTTAAGAATAGAGAAAATGCAAAATTAAGAAAAAATAGAAAGAGAGAGAAAATAGAAATTAATAAATAATTTAAAAAATTGACAGACCAAATAATTGAAGATACCAAAATGGTAATTTTCTATTATATAAAGGTATAGATTTTCAATATGGTAAGTTGTTCAAAATTAATTGAAATAAGACAAGTACGTAGTGTTCTCATCCCACATGGAAAAATGATACAATGAGACTGGGGACATCTCATACAAAAGGAGCATTAATAAAAATGAGTAATCAGGCAGCTGCGCGTGAACATTGAGCGAACTCTTTTGTTTGTGGAAGGACCCAATCAATGAAATTAAAATTTGATTCCTTGCCTTCTTCACACAATATGTAGTTTATGTATAATAAAACAAAATTATTCAAATCATCTTCCTAAGCACCATATTTTTGCAGTTGTGGATAGTCCTAATGAGCTAATTTTATCATGTGTAATTTGATATGTTTTAAGAAAAAAAAAAAAATATATATATATATATATATATATATATATAAATTAATATTATTATTTAAAAGAATCTAATTAGACATTAAGATAAAATTATTAAGTAATGTAATTATTATCGCAATTTAGTACTTATCCAAAGATTCTAATTAGTTATTGGAATAAACTTATTAGTAATTTAGTAATAATTATCAACCAAGATATTCCAATTTGACTATGTAAATGGTTTTTTAAGTATTTTTTATGACTCCAATTTAGCATATTTGCCAATATGAAAAATTCCAACTATTTGCCCTCTTATTTGTTGCATGATTATTATATTTTATCCAAAGATTCACATATTTTTTTATCACATTGAAGGCTGCATCCATTATTTCTTATAGTATTTAAAATTAGTCTCAAAAGTTTAAATGTATTTGAAAATCTTGACCTCAACGTGATTAAAGAGAATTTATGGACAATTAAATTTGGCAATGAGGATGTAACTTTTAATTACTTCAGCACAAAGCAGAGATGGGTGATAATAATGGAAGAGTCCCGCATGGCAAGAGAAAAACATAAATGAGAAATGACAAACACGCTTAATGAGATGAAAATGCGTAAAGCTCCATACTTACCTGGACAGGGTCAATGGGCGATCAGGAAGGCTTATGGCCTAGGTTGGCGACCTCCATTGCACTCGGGAGGGGTGCCCGCCTAAGATCGGCCCAAGTGGTCGAGCCTACGTCATAATTTGTGGTAGAGGGGGCCTGTGTTCGCGCGGCCCTGCCCAACTCTAGTTTGAATTTGTATCATAACGAAAGACTTTTGTTGAGTTATTTTTGTAAATTGAGTTAACATGATTTGTTTTTTTGTAATTAAAGATGTGTTGGATATTGAAATGAACCCTATAGAATTATATTCGAGAAAAAATGTCTCGTTGTCTTCGGGCCTTGAAAAACAAGACTTTGATTAAAAAAAAAAATCTATTTAAAAAACTCGTTAACTTGTTTTTCGCTAACTTTTGATTAATAATCTACACTTATGTTTTAATAATTGAAGAGGTCCTCTCAACGTCTTTAATTTTTTGGCAGGTCATCTTATTTTTCTAAATGAACTCACGTGCAATTTTCTCAACCTTCATGTTATTCCCCATTCTTCTATATGTAACTTATATTTGTGTCACTAAATATCTATAATTAGAAATATTAAAATTACACTAACTTTTTTTGGATCGAATTTCTCTTTTTAGCTTTTGTATTAACTATTGATGCTTTTGCTGTTTTATTCAACATATAATTATCCATTCTCTTTAAATTATATGCTAATTACATAGCAACTCTAACACCCATCGATAACTTGAATTTAACCAAATTTGATTTAAACTAAAATTTCTTAAGTAAGAGATATCACAAATCATACCAAAGATAGTATAAAATCCTTGGAATGCTATAAGCACAAAGCTAAAGAAATATTAACGCTTTTTAGTGCTAAGAATCCCACATCGAATAAGAAAATAATCAACAAAGAGTGCGCTACAATTTAGGCAAAAGCAAGTACATCTAGCTCCATACTTACCTGGACGGGTCAATGAGTGACCAAAAAGGCTCATGGCCTAGGTTGGCGACTTCCATTGCACTTAGGAGGCGCCCGCCAAAGGTCGGCCCAAGTGGTCGAACCTACGTCATAATTTGTGGTAGTGGGGGCCTGCGTTCGCGCGGTCCCTACCCAATTCAAATTTCAAATTGTAACATACTTGATTCATTTATTGGTAAAATTGTGGAATGTTTGATATTTATTATAAATTTTACAGTAACATTGGATTAATAATTTTCTTTTTGGAACAAGAACAAATGGATTCAGTGGATTTTTGAACTCTGAAATGCGCGACCTTCAAATACTTCTATTGACTAATATTCCCTATGAATTATTTATTTACTCACTTTCATAATTTTTAAAATTTAGCGAGTGTAAAAATAGTAATTTCAACATCACCATTTATGGGGCTACATAATTATTTTCTATTTAGATATTTATAATTTTATAAATAACGAGAGAATATTTTATAATTATATCAAATTTTCAAGAAGATATCAGTAATCTAATCTATAGATTGTTTATATATTCTATAAAACTTCAATATATATATGATTTTGAATCACTAGCTACTATAGGCAGCATGTATTCCCACACAGGAAAAGCAATACAATTGGAACTTAAAGCATTTTAACAAAAATAGACACCGACGACTTCAAAAGTCATGCAGCTGCGGAGTGAGCACAGAGCGAACTATTCTTTCGCCTTTTACTAAAGAATACAGTGTGCTCGCTGCATTTAAGCAGCATACGCCCATTTTTGGAGGGACTTTCCATTACGGGAGGCCCCAACAATCAAGTCAAAATTTACTTTCCTCCTGCTAGGTGCATGCTCTGGTTTTAAGCTTTACAAATAGAATACATACATAATTGGAGTTTGTGTGTGTATAGTAAACATTATTATACGATATATAAATGTAAAATTATATAGTGAACACATTCTATGTTTTAAACCATACCACCACACAAATAACCATATAGTAAAGGGTAAAAAATGCAATTTAGCCCCGTTGTTTACAAAATATTTAAAATACCTCCTGTGAAAAATAAAATCGCAAAAAACCCCATTGTGATTTCAGAAATATAGAAGAACACCCCATTCATATCAAAAGTGTATTACACGCGCCTATTTTTATTTTTTTTAATTTTGTAATTATAAAATAATCATTTTCTTATTTTAACACCGTTAGATCTTATCTTATATGAATGAATGGTTTAGATTTTGTTAATTTTATTTAGTTTTATAAATATTTTTTAAAATATATAATATATATTTAAATATAAATATATATCTTTAAATATGTTATATACAAATATATATTATATCTAATGTGTATGTATAATTATACATATGGAAAATAGTGAAATCGGCGCCTATCGTCGCTGCGCCGGCGCCAGTGCGGTACATGAGGGAGTAGGGGCGCTGGAAGGAGGTGAGGGCCCGCGGATGAGGAGGAGGACGACGGTGAGCGGACGAGAAGGATGAGGGGAGGCGCGTGGACGGGGAGGAGGGCAGGCGTGGAGCGTAGAGGAGGCCGTGGCGAAGGAGGAAGATGGGCGTGGAGAGAAGGCGAAGGGGAAGGAGGCTTGAGGGACCGGGTGTGAGGAGGCGCTGGGTGGTGGTGGGTTGCAGGGAAGGAGACAATTATTTTAAAGGGAAAATTATTATTTTAGTCCGTTAAGTATGTTCAATATTAGATTTAGTTCAGTAACTATGCCCATTTTTTTTTAAGTCTAGTAAGTTTTAATATTTGATGAAATTTAGTCCTCCGGTGGTCGGATTTTTTATTTTTGACCGAAAAATGACATGTCATTCCAACTGGATATTTTTTGAGGAGTTGGCAGACATGTTGGGAATTTTTAAGCTTATGTGGCAATTGAAATGAGGTGCAATTTTTCTTCAAAATATTTTAAAATATATTATAATTTATAAAATTAAATTATTATTAAAAAAAAAAAAACTCCCAAACCCCCCCTCCCCCCCCCCCCCCTGTTTCCTCCCCCCACCCCCTGTCGCCCCTCCTCCCCCTCCTCCAATCGGCCCCCGCCCCGCCCCGCCTTCCCCTACCCTTCTCCCACCCCCGGCGACCCCGTGGAGGGGGGCGACGCCAATCGCCCGACCAATTTTTGGTCGGGACGACTGGCGTCGCGTCGCCCCCAATCTGGGCGACGGCTTCGCCCAGTGGTGGAGGCGACGCAGTCGCCCTCCGCCGGGGTAAGCGACGCCGTCGCCCAGAGGTGAGGGGGGCGGGACGCCACCCTCCTCCTCCTCTGCGGCGGCGGGTGGAAAATTTTTTTATATAAATATTTATTAATATTTTATATAAATATATTGATGTTTATCATATAAATATTTTATTTGAAAACTAATTTTTTTATATTAATATTGAATTATAATCTAAATTTGCAATTTAAAATTACAAAATTTTAAATTTTTATTTATTTTTCTAAATTTTTTATATTAAAATTAAGAAAATTTAGGTTTTCAAAAAAAAGTTAAAAATATTTTTTAAAAATAAAGAAAATTGATTTACTTTTTTTAAATATATAAATAATATAAAAAAGAATTTAATATTATATATAAATCGCCCAGCCAGCTTGAGGCTTATGTAGCTGCACACATGGCTACACACATGGGATATTTGGCCAGACACTAAGCAAGAAAATGACACGCGTGCAATTTCCGGTGAAAAATTCAAAGTTGGCCGGAAAATTACATAAAAAACCCTAATTCGGACTAAATTTCATCATAGTTTAAAATTTACTGGACTTAGAAAAAAATGGGCATATTTATCGGACTAAAATTAATATTAGATAAACCTAAAGGACTAAAAAAATCTTTTTCCCTATTTTAAAATTATTTTTTAATATATTTAGTTATTTTATCATATTTAATAAATAAAATAAAATTTATATATTAAATCTATCCATTAAAAATCGAAATCCGAACCATTGAATTGTGAATTAAATTTATGCCTTCAATTCAAATTTAACAAGATCTAACCGTTGATTTGTTTTTTACAAATTTCAACCGTTAGATGTATATCAAGTAAGATCAAACGGTTCATAAATTAATATATAAAATTAATTTATTGTTAAAGTTTAAGCCCAACTTGCATGAAGGGCAAGTGTGATACACCACTGGCTTCGATGGAGTATTTTTTGCTACATTTATGAAATCACAAAGGGTTTTTTTTGCTGTTTTATTTTTCACAAAGGGGTATTTTAAATATTTTTGAAAACAAAGGGAGCTAAATTACATTTTACCAATACAATAAAGGTTGCAAGCTATGAACATGCACGCATTTTCCAGAAAGGAGATCTAACATCATTGTTGTGAGCGCTAATTTTATCGTGCCTGAAAAATCAAAACACAAATAAACTATCACAAATAAAAATATTTGGATTAAAATGTCAATGTGAGTGCAATCTCTATTTTATTCCTTGATTATTCCCTCCAAAATATATATTTGACAAATTTGACTAGTTCAAAGGGTAATCTCCACGTAGATCTCCTTTGGACTTGAATTTGAATTTCTATAATGTTAATTCGAGGCTTTCACCAATAATCCCAAATTAAACGCTGTAGTCTTGACTGGAATTTGATGATTTGAAAGCGAATTTGCCACTTGGATATCTTGAGATGATATTCAAATATTGAAACGTTAATTCGAGGATTTAGTGCATATAATCCCGAATTAAACGTTATGATTTGTGGCGCACCTTTGACGAAAACCTCGATCTTTGCCTTAACGCCTTTGAATATTCTTGAGCTTTGAAGAACCGTGTAGAGAGAATTATTGCAATTTTTCTCTATTGTGCTCTTCGTTCTCAAGCTCTTGCACTTGAGGAATTACGTAGGAAATTTTGCAATCTTCCCTGGCTTGGCTCTTCCTTCTCGAGCTCTGTCACTTGAGGAATTGCGTAGAAAAAATTTTGCAATCTTCCCTTGCTTGGCTCTTCCTTCTCGAGCTCTATGTGTTGAATGAGGGTGCAGGGACCCCTTTATATAGGTGTCAAAGAGATAGAGTTGTGATGCACTTAAACATAATCTTTTTAATTTAATTTAAAAAAATAAATACATCATATATTTGAAATAATATGATTGGTCAATTTGATATTATATCTTTAATATTTGCATTATTTAAAGAGATAAATATCCCAATATTTGTCTTGATTTGATTGGAGCATACATGCAATTGCTCCACATGGCACTGTTTGATTGACTGTAATCTTTGACTATAAAGCATGATTTGATTGGCTGGAACACTTCATTTTGCCACTTGTCGGCCATTAATATATATCAAAATATAAACTAAATTGACTATTTATACTGAAATTAATTTAGTAAATTTCAAAATATAAATAAAAATTGATAATTAATATATTATTTTACACTTGTCATCGTTCAATTGGACATGAAATTTTACATGTCTACAATTCAAAGAACATATTTTTCCCTAAGCTTTGGAATCATAAACAACGGTTTCTCCCTCGTCAATCCTCCAACATGCAATACTTCAGCCATGTCCAGATTCTCAGGGTTTTCCCCATCAGGTAGACTCCAATCAAAATAATGGATTAAACACGCCACCACCAGCTGAACATTTCGGAACCCTATTTGATATCCAGAGCACATTCTTCTTCCTGAGCTGAAAGGTATAAACTCAAAATGGTTTCCCCTGAAATCGATGTTCGAGCCAAGAAACCTGTCAGGTTTAAAGCTTGTGGCATCTTTCCAGTTTTCAGGATCCAACTGAATAGCCCACGCATTCACCACCACTATGGTATCCTTTGGGATTATATAATCATTCAAGACACAATTTTCCAGGGCTAGATGGCACCAGGAATGGCCCTGGAACGTGGAGTCTCAATGTTTCTTTTACACATGCCTGGAAATATTTACATGTGGAGAGGATTGAATCGTTGATCATGGTAGTTTTTGTTCCCAGAGCTTCTGCAATTTCTTGACGAACCCTGGATAAGGTGTCCTGGTTTCGCATTAGCTCTGCCATCAACCATCTTGTCGTTACCAATCCCGAATCGCCAGCGATCAATAATCCCTACGCATATGTATGAAACAACCCTCAGGATTACTCAAGTACAGGGTAAATTAGAGAAAGTTTCCCGCAAAGTACAGGGTTACTGACAAAAGTACTCCCTAAGGCCATTATGGCTAATAACCTTTTATTTTTTGTTTATTTTATTTTTTATTAACTCATGATTAGTGCATCAAATCCAAAATATGATGTGATTTTTTCATGATAATAATCATAATTTAATATATTTTATTTTAATCAATCACATTATCCAAAGTAAATTTGGCCTAAAAAGTTAGTGCAATTACAAGATGCACCATTAATTCTGATCATTTTTAGATTTTAAAAAAACCTTCCCCAATATAATTAATACATTTACATGCCATGGCCTATTGTCATGAATGTTCAAAACTTGATGAGATGGTAGGTCTCTATATCCAGAAATCACATGCTAAGTCAGTCAAATCAAGATGTGTGAAGGTTTTTGAAAAATTAATTTTATTTTGAAAGCATGTTGTGTTTGATTAAAAATATATGATAGGACTATTAAGTTTTGGAAAAATTATATGTTTAGTCATTTAAATTTGTTTGCTATTAATTTTAGTTCCTTAAATTTATCCATTTTTATTTGAGTCCTGTAACTTTCAAAATTGCTTAGGACGAAATTTTTCTTTTCCCCTTAAGTTTTTATCATAAAATATCAAAATGGTCAGTAATTAAACTTAAGGACCAAAATTGCTACTATTTCAAACGATAGAGAATTGAACTAGCAACATTTAAAGTTAGAGGACCAAAATTACCAATCCCTTGAAGATACATGACCTAAATTTGCAATTAAAATTACAACTTGGACTACCACGTTATCAAATTTACCAGAAGTTACAATTTAGATGCTGATATGCATGACTGATGACGTGGATTTTTTTAGCTAAATTGGTCACCAGAAATAATTAAAATGTCCATAATCTTTAATGTTACATGACCAAATTATAAATTTTAATTTGAAAAAAACCAAAATTATATTCTCTAACTTACCGGACTAAAATTACATTTTTTCTAATGTGGTTGTAACTAATCCTAACTTATTAGCAGTAATGCATTGAAATTCACTGATTTAAGAAGTATAGATAAAGGAAGTGGATCAAACCATTAATACGAAGCATATATGGTCGTCGGGAAATGCATGTTCGAGAAGAACATCTAAGAAGTCTCGACCATTATCACTGCTTCCATTTCTTGATCTTCTTTCCTTGAGAATACCTTCCCACAAACACATCACCTTCCGTTGCAAAATCTTCCTTCTCTTTTCCTCCAAAAATCAACCCTTCTCAGAACTGGAAACAGATCAACCAGCCCAGGTGTCGCCATCATCTTCCCAATTTCAGTCACCAAATCCTTCGCCATATCGCCGTTTCCACAGCTCCCATAGCGAAGCAGGTTTCTTGAAGCTACAACATTTGCGAAGATATTGCAAAGCGTCGTTTTAAATACGTCGTCGAGATCTACCACTTCACCTTCTTTCTCAACCACATAGTCCACCATCTCCATCAGCACCTTCTCCTTCCTTGCTTCGCCTTTCGACTCAACTTCTCTTAACGTGGAGAAGAGATCCGCCACGATGCAATTTACATATTCAAATATACCGTTGCATTCCTTGGACGTCGACCGCATCTTGTATGACTGCAACGTTGAGGGGATTGCATAACATATCGACGGTAAGAACCTCCCGGAGAAAACCCGGTCGTGAGTTTTGAGAATAGCCTTGGCAGTGGCCGGTGACGATGCAACTACTAGGAGTCGGCCCCCAAGCCTCATGGAGAAGAGAGGACCATAGATCTTGGCTAGGTTATGAAAGGCAACATGGGGTTTGTTTTTCAATTGGGAAATGCTCCATAAGAGTTGCCATGCATTGGGGCCTGGTGGAAGCTTTGCTGATGCTTCAAACATCAAATGCTTTAAGAAGAAGAGAAGATGTAGAAAAAAGAAGAAGAAGAAGAAGAAAAGGCCGGCAAGTTGTATCATATTTTTGTGTTAATTTTTAAGATGGGATTTCTCAATGGCTTGAAGAAATCAGGACAAAGATGGAGTAGTGCAATGAACTGAGGTTGTATTTGCAGCACTTAAATACTTCTCGTTCATGGGCAATCTGCTTTTAAGAGTAAATTGCAATTTACCTACTTGTAATATAGAAAACGGGAACAATCCTCCAGTAGAGAAAAAGAAAGGATAATTACATTATTTTCCCTTAAATTTAATATGATTATACATAGATTTTCTATGCTTTAAATTCTATCCAACGGATAGATCGCTTAATTAATTAAAATTCAATGAATTTAATAGCATTAGCACAGAATTTGAATGAAAATCCGTATTATTTCTTATTGATTTGTATGATAGAGGAAAATTCAACCCAAAATAGAAAATGTTGACTTTCATTATAATGGTAATTGAAATAATTAATGTAATTAAATAATAATTTCCATTATTTGATTAAGAGTGACATGGTAAGTAGCATAATTTTCTCTGATGAGTTAAACTTATAAATATGTCCAAGTTCAAGGGAATTATGTATGAAATGTAGATAGTTGTCCAAATTCAAATATATTGGTTACTGAAAAAATGGGGCAAAGATTCACATAATTTTTTAAAATAAATTAGGTAATAATATATAAAAAACTATTTGTGTACCGAATAACATTTGCATAATAACATTAGTTATTTCGATTTTAAATTTTGAATTATTTATTCACTTATCATTATCCTTAAAAATTTGAACAATTCATAATTTATTTTTTTTTCTAAGGCATGGGGTACTAATTATAATTTTGAATCATAATGTAATAAAAGAAACTTGTATTGATCGAATAGAGAACGCTAAAAAGATATGAAACATGTTATATCAGTAAGTGGATCTATTATAGTTACGTAAAAATATGATCATTTTAGACTTAATCCATATATATATATATATATATATATATATATTATATATAAAACACATTTTTAACAAATATCTTAACTAAGGCAATAGCAAACTTGTTACTTTTTATTACATTTTTGTTTATACATTAATTATTAATAGAGCAAACTAAAAAATGTCTGATTTATTTACTTATTGAGTAATAGTAGGTTATAAATCATGTGCATGACATTCAAAATACTTAATTTCTATAATATATATTATTTATATGTGTTATAAACATCTACATTGAAGAATTCATCCATTATTTCTTATAGTATTTAATTAGTCTCAAAAGTTTAAATGTATTTGAATATCTTGACCTCAATGTGATTAAAGAGAATTTATGGACAATTAAATTTGGTAATGAGGATGTAACTTTTAATTACTTCAACACAAAGCTAAAGATGGGTGATAATAATGGAAGAGTCCCACATCAAAAGAGAAAAACGTAAACGAGAAATGAACAACACACTTAATAAGATGAAAATGCGTAAAGCTCCATACTTACCTGGACGGGGTCAATGGGCGATCAGGAAGGCTCATGGCCTAGGTTGGCGATCTCCATTGCACTCGGGAGGGGCGCCCGCCTAAGGTCGGCCAAGTGGTCGAGCCTACGTCATAATTTGTGGTAGAGGGGGCCTGCGTTCGCGCGGCCCCTGCCCAATTCTAGTTTGAGTTTTGTATCATAATGGAAGACTTTTGTTGAGTTATTTTCGTAAATTGAGTTAGCATGATTTGGTTTTATGTAGTAATTAGATATGTGCTAGATATTGAAATGAACCTTATAGAATTATATTCGAGAAACAAAATCTCTTATTGTATTCGAATCTTGAAAAACAAGACTTTCATAAAAAAGAAAGTCTATTTAAAAATAACTTGTTAGCTTGTTTTTCACTAACTTTCCATTAATAATGTATACTTGTTTTTTAATAATTGAAGAGGTCCATTCGACCTATTTAATTTTTTGGTATGCCATTTTTTTTTCTAAATGACCTCACCTGCAGTTTTCTCAACCTTCTTGTTTTTTCCCCTGCTTTTATCTAATTAATATTTTTGTCTCTAAATATATATAATTAGTGACAATATTAAAATTACACTCACTTTCTTTTGTCTTCGAATTTCTCTTTTTAGTTTTTGTATTAGTTTCAATACATAATTATCCTTTCTCTTAAATTATATGCTAATTACATAGTGACGCTAACACCCATCAATAGCTTGAATTTGACCAAATTTGATTTAAACTAAAATTTCTTAAGTAAGCGATATCACAATTCATACAAAAGATAGTATAAAATCCTTGGAATGCTATAAGCACAAAGCTAAAGAAATATTTATGTTTTTTAGTGAGTGTTAAGAATCCCACATCGAATGAGAAAATAGTCAACAAAGAAATGCGCGACCATTTAGGCAAAAACAAGTACATTTAGCTCCATACTTACCTGGATGGGGTCAATGGGTGATCAAAAAGGCTCATGGCCTAGGTTGGCTACTTCCATTGCACTTAGGAAGGGCATCAGCCTAAGGTCAACCCAAGTGGCTGAACCTACGTCATAATTTGTGGTAGCGGGGGCCTGCTTTCGCGCTGCCCTTACCCAATTCAAATTTCAAATTGTAACATATTTGGGTAGAATTGTGGTTTGTTTGTTATTTATTATAAATTTTGCAGTTGCACACACACACATGAACAAATGGGATTAAGTGGATTTTTGAAATCTGATGTGTTATAAAATAGTAGAATCATGTTTTGAACCGTTAGATATGTGATAAAATAAAACAATAACTTTCAATCTTCTAGTATAACTCTCGAATTCTGGTTAATTATTCTAAATTATTTGGCGATTGAGGACAAAAAGTGTGACCTCTTCAAGTATTTTTATGGACTAATATTCCCTATGAATTATTTATTTTACTCACTTTTAAATTTTTCTAAAATTCAGCGATGGTAAAAATAATAGTTTCAACCTTATCATCAATGGGACTACATAATTATTTTAGAGATATTATAATTTTATCAATATGAGAGAATATTTTATAATTATGCTAAATTTTTCAGAAAAATATAGCTATAATTTATTCTGTTGATTGCTTATATGTTCTATAAAACTTCCATAATGGAAATGCATCCATTATTTCTTATAGTATTTAAAATTACTCTCAAAAGTCTAAATGCATTTGAAAATTTTGACCTCAGTGTGATTAAAGAATGGAATTAAATTACTAATGAAGATGTAACTTTTAAGTTTAATTATTTCAGGACAAAGCTAAAGATGGGTGATAAATGGAAGAATCCCACATTGTAAGAGAAAAACGTTAACGAGAAATGAGCAACACACTTAATGAGATGGTAATACGTTAAGATCCATACTTACCTGGATGGGGTCAATGGGCGATTAAGAAGGCTCATGGCTTAGGTTGGCGACCTTCATTGCACTTGGGAGGCGCACCCGTCTAAGGTCGGCCCAGGTGGTTGAGCCTACGTCATAATTTGTAGTAGGAGTGGCCTGCGTTCAGGCAACCATTGCCCAAGTCTAGTTTGAGTTTTCTATTATAATGGGAGATTTTTTATTGAGTTTATTTCATAAATGGAGTTACCATGGTTAGCATTGAAGAACACCTTTATGGTATCTTTAATTTTATTTTTTTTTAAATTTTAAATTATTCTATTAATATTATTTTTTCTCTCTTATTAACTTCTCATTTTCTCTCTAACAGCAAATCATGTTGAGTTATGTGGAAATGATAAAATTGATGAGTATGGGATATGACACATTTTGGTTATGTATATATTAACTAAAAAGTAAACCAAGACATTATTTCATAATTTGCATTTCATCTTAGTTTCATTTGTTATGATTTTCTTACATCGTATCTCATAAGTTAATTTCTTTTTCCTCAATTTTATTCATCATGTGCATTTTCTATTCAATGATTAACGGAGCGCTGTTAGCAGTCTCACATTCATGTCTGTACATTTTCCGTCAATTATTGGATGAAAATTGCAAGTGAGAATTAAAATTGACAAAAAATTCAACTTATGGGATGCAAATTGAGAAAAATTATAATAAATAAAACTAAATTAAAAAAGAGCCCTAATATAAGAGACCAAACATGATTTCCCCGTGCTCCTCTCATTACGCTAACAATGTTTTCTATGGACATATATATATGAAATATATAGAGATCGATTGTCATTTTTATTAGACGACATCTTACCAATGCTACGTACATGCTCTGGTTTTGAACTTCACAAATAAACTACATACATAATTGGAGTTTGTGTGTATTATTAATTATATCACAAACATTATTCGGTACATAAATGTAAAATTACATATCGAACACATTCTTTCTGTTAAACTACACCACACAAAATAACCATACAGTAAATGTTGAAAGCTATAACCATGCACATATATCATTGTCAAACAACGTATTTTTCCCTAAGCCTTGGAATCATAAACAACGGTTTCTCCCTCCTCAATCCTCCAGCATGGAATATATCACCTGTATCCAGATTCTCAGGGTTTTCCCCGTCGAAATAATAGATTAAACACGCCACCACCAGCTGAACATTTCGGAATCCTATTTGATATCCAGGGCACATTCTTCTTCCTGAGCCAAACGGTATATACTCAAAATGGTTTCCCCTGAAATCAACTTTTGAGCCAAAAAACCTGTCAGGTTTAAAGCTTGTGGCATCTTTCCAGTTTTCAGGATCCAACTGAATAGTCCGCGCATTCACCAGCATTATGCTATCCTTTGGGATTGTATAATCATTCAGGACAAAATTTTCCAGGGCCTGATGGGGCACCAGGAATGGCCCTGGAATGTGGAGTCTCAGTGTTTCCTTTAGACATGCCTGGAAATATTCACATGTGGAGAGGATTGAATCGTCGATCATGGCAGTTTTTGTTCCGATGGCTTCTGCAATTTCTTGACGAACCCTAGATAAAGTATCCTGATTTCGCATCAGCTGTACCATCAACCACATTGTTGTTACCAATCCCGACTCGCCTCCAGCGATCAATAGTCCCTATGTATATGCATGAAACAATCCTTAGGATTATCCAAATATAGGGTAAATTAGAGAAAGTTTTCATGAAAGTATAGGGTTAATTACAAAAGTATTCCCTAATGCCATTTACTTGGAGTGATGGGATTTAAAAAGCATAGATAATTATAGAATATTATTGCAATTGAATTAAAAGTGATTATATTAAGTGCCTCAATTTTATGTTTACTAGTATTGATTAGTAATGGATATAATTAAATAATATATTATTTACTTTTAACTATAATTGAATTATGGACTAATTTGATCTTTCCAAAATACCCCCAATTTTTTCTTTGAATCTTAATATTTTCTTGTGTTAAGATGTAATACATTTATGTGCATATAAAAGTTAAGACTATTAAGTATTTTTATATTTTAATTTTTAATAAAAGTTAAATGATATATTATATAAAAATTAAATATATATTTTATATTATTTCGCCCTAACCACCGACATTCATCTTCATAAAAATAATTTATTTATATATAAAAAAATATTTAATATCAAAATTAATAAATGTATACATATATATAATATACACACACAATACATATACTTCCCTCTCAAAAATCATAATTTGGTGGATTTCACCACAATTAGGGACAAAATTGTAATTGGGAAAATTGGAGCTAAAATGGACACCCGAAAAATAATAAGACCTCCACATATTGGGCCTAAATGCAAACCTTTTACCTCTTGTAGTCAACTTCTATAGCGGGTCGTGTGCCAATGTAACGTGTTGAGCAGATTTCAAGTAAAAGAAAATTACATAATAATTAGGATATCAATCCCAATAATTCAAAGTAATGAGCCCTACAAAGTTAGTGCCGTTACAGGATGCACCATTCTGATCATTTTTAGAAATTAAAAAAAAAATCTTCCCCAATTTAGTTGTACATTTACACGCCATGACGTATTATAAAATGAATGCTTAAAACTTGATTAGATGGTAGGTCTCTATATCCCAAATCATATGCAAGACAATCAAATTGAGGTATGAAGTTGGGTCTGATTAAAAATATGTGATAGAACTATAGAACTTTTACTATAATAAAAGGTCAAAATGGCCATTTATTGGGTTAGGGACAAAAATTGCTACTATTTTAAAAGATAGAGAACTGAAATTACTGCATCCAAAATTAGATTATTAAAATTACCAACCCTTTAAAATACAATGACTAATTACAAATTACAATTAAATTACAAGACTATCAGATCAAAATTTACCAAAACCCACAATTCAGGTGTTGACATGAATGATAACGTAGAATTTTTCAGCCAAATTAGTCGAAAATCATTAAAATTGCTATAAGTTTTAAAGTTATAGGACCAAATTATAAATTTTAATCTGAAAAAAAAAAAACAAAATTATCACCCCTAATTTACATGATTAAAATTGTATTTTTCCTATAGTTGTTGTAATTAATCCTAAGTTATTAGCAATATATGTATTGAGATCCACTGATTTTATCCTATCATGCAGTATAGAAAAAGGAAGAGGGTCAAACCATCAATACGAAGCATATATGGTCGTCGGGAAATGCATTTTCGAGAAGAACATCTAAGAAGTCTCGACCATTATCACTACTTCCATTTCTTGATCTTCTTTCCTTGAGAATACCTTCCCATACACACATCACCTTCCGTTGCAAAATCTTTCCGTCTCTTTTCCCCCAAAAATCAACCTTCTCAGAACTGGAAATAGATCAAGCCCCAGGTGTCGCCATCATCTTCCCAATTTCGTCCACCAAATCCTTCACCATTTGGCCGTTTCCCCAGCCCTCATACCCAAGCAGTTTCTTGAAGCTACAACATTTGCAAAGATATTGCAAACCGTCACTTTTAGTACGTCGTCGAGCTTCACTACTTCACCTTCTTTCTCAACCAAATACTCCATCATCTCCATCAGTACCTTTTCCTTCCTTACTTTGCCTTTCGACTCAACTTCTCTTAACGAGGAGAAGAGATCCATTACGATGCAATTTGCATTTCAAACAAGCATGCACGACCGACCGCATCGTGTATGACTGCAATGTTCCGGGGATTGTATAACATATTGACGGTAAGAACCTCCCGAGAAAACCCGGTCGTGAGTTTTGAGAATAGCCTTGGCAGTGGCCGGTGATGATGCAACTACAAGGAGTTGGCCACCAAGCCTCATGGAGAAGAGAGGACCATAGATTTTGGATAGGTTATGAAAGGCAACATGGGGTTTGTTTCAATTGGGAAATGGTGAATAAGAGTTGGCATGCATTAGGGCCTCGTGGAAGCTTTGCTGATGCTTCAAATATCAAATGCGTTAAGGAGAGAAGAGGTAGAAAAAGAAGAAGAAGAAGAAGAAGAAGAAGAAGAGAGAAAAGGCCGGCAAGTTGTATCATATTTTTGTGTTAATTTTTAAAATGGGATTTCTCAAAGGCTTGAAGAAATCAGGACAAAGATAGAGTAGTGCAATGAACTGAGGTTGTATTTGTAGCACTTAAATACTTCTCGTTCACGGGCAATATGCTTTTATGGGTAAATTGCAATTTACCTATTTGTAATTTACGAAACGGGAGCAATCCTCCGGTAGAGAAAAATAATGAAAGTGGGGGGAGGGGGGGGGGGGGGCATAATTACATCATTTCCCCTAAAAAATTTGGATTCAGTTGGCTTGTTAATTATTGACTTATTGTAGATAAAAAACCAATTAATTTTTTTCTAACCAAACTACCAATACATACGGTCACACGTTAATGCACGTGATGAGGTATATCTTAACTTTTATAAGGATAGTTTGGTTAAAAAATTTGAATAATTTGTTGCTAAATCCTTTAGCAAATAAATTTTCATTGCTAAATTCACTAGGAAGTAGATTTCTCATATTAAATGATGTAGATTAGATTCGAGAGTTTAACTTGTTAATTAACTTGATACTGATTCTTTTTCCTAACTATTTAGTCATTTTTTTTATAATACAAGTATTTTATTTTTGTTCTTATTTTTGCGTATTATTATTGAAGATTTTTCAAATTTAATTTATAAATTCATTTGGAGTACTTTGGGAAATTCTTGCTCGGACTTGATTCGGTCGAACCTGAACCAATCATATGATAAGTGCAATACATTTGTCATGTGATTGGTGTACAGTTTGAGAAAAGTGACCAATCACAGAGCAAGTAGTGTATTATACTAGCTCTGTGATTTGTTTTGGCCAAACCAGGTGCGGGTAAGAATTTTTTGAGTATTTTAAAGGTTAATAGAAACTAACCCCAAATAAAGAGAAAAATGGTTAATTGTTAAAATGGCAAAACATAATCATTTTTTCCATATAATTTTCCAAATCGTACTAAATTTAACAAGGAATTTTTTTTTTCGAATCATAACTTATCTCCCGTATAAAAACAATTGTACCTATCTTTTTTTTTACCTTCCTTTCCTCTTAAGGAATCAAAACGAGTTTTAGTTGAAAATAACATCAGTGAGTGAGACGAAACGAGCAGACGAAAATAAACTTAGTACAAGAAACAAAAGTTGAAAGAGAAGGAACACTAAATTAGAGGAAAAGATAAGTTGAAAATGATAAAAATAACTAGGAAAAAGAAAAAAAGTGAGAAAAAAAAAGTCGACGTTGGGGAAATTGCATATCCAAATTACACTTGCGTACTTAGCTCCACCACAAAGACTCGTACCAAGACACTTTGATGCCTCCCTTTTGCTACTAACTGTGAATAATCCTCTTCTTTTTTTCCTGCACAAAAGCCAATGGGTTAAAAGCTTTTCACATCAATCGAACAGTATATTAATTGGCGCTGTCGCTCATTTTGCCTGGGATAGAATGGGAACCGGCGCGCGGGAGGTGGCGATTGGTTTGATGGAAAGGAGGACGTACTGGGCAACCGGCTAAAGAAAAAAAAATAAAAAATTGTTATTAATATAATATATATATATATATATATTGTATATATATAATTAAAATTTATTTATTAATAAAATGTGAATCATAACTTTATGTTAGATAAACTTCAATAATTGTAAAATAAATACACAAATTAAAAAAATTTGTTGCATATACTCGAGTGAAGTACTTTTTTGGAAAAAAATTTAAAAAATGTAAAAATTAAATTGAACTTTTATATTATATAGCGGGGTTTTGTTCATTATGCATAATAATGAGAGCCTTGCAATTCACCCGTTTTGAATGTTAATTCGTTCAATAACAATTAACCAACTTGATGAGTATTTCATTTAATCTGTTTTATATATGTTTTACGTATTTTTGTTAAAGAGTTTTCAAATTTAATTATGAATTCATTCGGAGTAATTTAAAGTGTTCTAATAGAAATTAGAGCAATTAAAGAGAAAAACGGTGAATTGATCAAATGACAAAAAATAATCCTTTTTTTTTTCACTCGATATATATTGTTCAACATCGTACTAAATTTACAGGAAAAATATTTAAAATTTATTTATTTTCATGTAAAACAATTGCATTTGTCTTCCCGTTTCACATTCTTTTTCCACTTACGGAATCAAATGAGTTTTAGTTAAAAATAAATATTTGTGATAAGATGAAACGAGCAGTCAAAAATAAATTAATACAAGCAAAAGATAAGTTGAAAATGGAGAAAATAACTAGGAAAAGAAAATAAGTGAGAAAAAAAAGAGACATCAGGGGAAATTGCACAGTCAGTTACGCTTCGTAGTTAGCTGCAGTGCTCCACTGCAAAGACGCATGCCAAAACTTTAAGTCCACATTCCATTTAATGCTCTCCTGGAAATTTTATCCATATTGGGTTAGGTATGTAATGGTATTATATAAAATATAATATATTTATTTGTGATTGGTATAAACTTGATTTGTGATGCTTTGGTTCTGCATAATCTAATTTTGGTAAGAAATTTCCTGCCTCCATTTTGCTACAGACCATGAACCTCTTGTTTTTTTTCCAGTACAAAGCTGATGAGTTAAAAGAGTTTCGCATCAAATTGAAAGTTATAAAAAGACAGAGAAGCGCGACGGATTCTAACAAACAGAAGAAGAGCATTGACTACTTATCTGAACACGATTGATTGAGAAGTCCCTTGCACTGGTTGAGAAGGGTGTCGCTTAAGGTCGACCAAGTGATTGAGCCTGTTTTATCATTTAGTTGGTAGCTTGCATGCGCGCAACCCCCTATCATTTTATTATTTTGGAAAAAAAATAGTTAAAGGTAAATTATAATTACCTTTAAAGTTTTGTGTGTAATTACGAATCTTTTTTTTTGAAAAATTACAGATACCCTTTTCAAATGAAAAAATAATTATTAATCCTCAGATAAAATAAAATTACTACTTTACCCTTTGCTTTTTTTTTAAGAAAAATAACAATATAAAAAAAATTAAGGATGGGTAAAGTAAATAATCTATTAAGAATATTAATTCATAAAAATATTTTATAAAATTCTAAAAAGTATATGAAATTATAATTCATAATTCAAAAGGGCATTTTTACCAGTTTATTATAAAAATCAGATGAAAATCTAACGGAATAAACTCGTTATTAGAAGGACGTTAAAATCAGGGTATATGTATTTTTCTAAAAAGCGAAGAGATATTTATAAAAATACCAAACCTCAGAAAAGGTGACTATAATTTGACCAATAATTTACGTTTTATGTTTTTAGATGATTTTAGGTTGTAATTTTAAGTGAATCGAGAAACTTTTTATGGAGTTACAACATGCAAACCCCCTATATCTTTATTATAATTGAGGAGCACCTAATTAGTGTTTTAATTTTTTTGATCTGTCAAACTTTTTTTATTTTAAATTATTTACAGTTGTTTCCCCTTTTCTCAACTTTCAATTCTCTCTCTCTTCCCCCACTATTTTATCAATAACTTCCCACAATTTTTATTATTATTTTTTTTAATAACTTCCCACAATTATTATTATTTTATTTATTTTAACTAATGTATATATATTTTAAAAAAAACAATTATATATTTAAAATTAAATTAATTACACGCACATAAAGTGCGTACAATTTACTAGTATCTAATAATAGATATTAAGAAAATAATATGGTAGAAGTCAAATGGTGCGATAGTTCCCACATCGAAAGAGGAGAGGTAAGGGTCGACATCGGGGTATACAAAACTACAACTCATGTGCAACACAACAGCACGCAGCTGCGTAGTGAGCACAAAGCGAACTATTCTTTCGCCTTTTACTAAAGAATACCGTGTGCTCGCTGCATTTAAGCAGCATACGCCCATTTTTGGAGGGACTTTCCATTTATGGAAAGCCCCCAACAATCAAGTCAGAAATTTACTATCCTTTACCTGTTGATAGTTTTGGTGGTGGATGATGATCAGTGGACAGAAACACCACGTTAATAGCAAGTCGTGTTGCATTATTTGATAAGGGGATATAAAAATATATGTTTGCAAAATAAATCAATTCACAATCAAACTTGGACTCGACTGAAGATCCAACTCGAGGGCGGCTTACCCGACCCTGCATCGTGGCAGGGTCATGCGACGTGTGGGACACATATGTCAACTCATTTATTACAGTCGGGCGTTATTAGGATCGTTCTGACATTAACTATATTCTGACTTGAGCTTCATCCTAACTCAACGACCCTAAGGAGCTCCTCTGATGTCTAGTTATGTTTCTGTCTGCATTCCACGTATGAAGTGTGGGCAGGTATTTGTAGCTAAGTTCATTACTGTGGTTTTTTAGGTCATCTGGAAATCCAACAACATGCTATCACAGAAAGAATCAATACAGAATTTTGACAGGACAGCGCAACATATCAACCTAAGACTTTATTAGAACATAACTTGTATTTCAACATGAGTGGGGTTTTCCTGAACAGCTATTTCAGAAAACACAATCAGATTCTAGAACAAAGACAAGTTAAATACCTTCAGCTTTAAAAGTATAAAGACAAGATTCAGCTGGTCAGGTTATTGAACAACTAAATCTTAATTTATTACCGTTATCGCAAGTTCATATCTCGATTTAATGTTAGAACATAGGTCTTAACAAAGATAGCTGTCTTAAACAAATTAAACACAAATCCGAAAACAATAACTTTGAGTCGTAAGATTTTTGGTGCTGTATTACATTTTTGGTAGTATATAGAAAGAGCATAACAGCCATCTGGATGAAAAGATGAAAAATGCCAGGTGAGGCTGTTGAGAGCTGAAGATGTAGTTGAGGATTTTTTAGGCTTCCCAACCCTCAGAAGAGTAGCCGAGCAACACGGTTCACTCCCAATGTAAAAGCGCCCATGCGAAGATCGCAGTTGTGAGATTTACACAGGCCCTTGATGTTATGGAAGGCTTTTGTCATGTATCTCTTAAGCTCTTGATTCACCTTCTCTTCGTCCCACATAAAGCCTTGGATGTTCTGTAAAACAAGTTACATGATAGTAAGTTTATAGGTGCATAGTCTGATTCGCTTATATTCATAGCTGATCACGTAACATGATGTTAGAAAGGTTTTCTCCATTGATATTGATGCAAATAACGAATCGCCAATTATCTTTTATAACAAGTTTGGGTTCGAGAATGTTACCTGAACCCACTCAAAGTAGCTAACAGTTACTCCTCCTGCATTTGCGTAAATGTCGGGAAGAATTGTAACTCCTTTTTTAGACAAAATCTGTCAAAAAAGTGCGATACTACGTCATTAAACAGTATTCGTATAGTAGTTAAACAAAGTCAAAAGCAATTTAACACATTTCGGCACCTCATCTGCTTCTGGGTCGGTAGGATGATTTGCAGCTTCTATGATGAACTTGGCCTTAACATCTCCAGCATTTTCTCTTCAAACATGAAAAGAACCAGTGCAAATTAGCTGGAATGTCTCAATCAAAGTTGGTAAACCAATCTTTTTCATCTTCATATTCTTATTCTCTTATAGATGGATTTAGTACTTGTATGCAGTCAACGACTGTTTTTCTCAACATGTTTCTCTTCATGCCACAAAAGAAAGCGTATAATGGATAAACAGAGCTCATGGGGTTTACGCATTCATCAAGGTATTTCAATCCTTTATTGGAAAGAGAACAACTGTTCATGATTTTTCCTTGTACTTTGAGAAAATATTGCTATGGTTTCATAACTAGCACTAGAAGGGGTCCAAACTGATATAACATTTCCGTAAATAAGCAAAGATACTTCCAACTTAAGTTCTGTTAAAACATGTCAACGAGAAGTTAATTTGCTATTGTTAGAAATTGAATTACAGCATGCATCTTTTCCGTAGACAAGTTCTTTGTTCCGTGGCTTAGACTTGGGAGCAAAAAGCATTTGGCTAAAGAGGAAAGTTAAGTTTTGTGGAAGAAAATGCCAAACCTGTTTAGGACTCCGCCAAGAGCACATGGTATGAGAACGTCACAATCATGTAAGCAAATCATTTGGATCCATTGCATCGGCACCAGAAAAATCAGCTAATTTTCTGTGGCGTCTTTGTGCTGTAGCAAGTCCAGTATATTAATTCCATTAGGGTTCTTCACTGCTCCAGTTATGTCACTCACTGCAACAACCTTGCCACCTCTTTCATGAATAAGCTTTGCAGCCCACGAGCCGACATTTCCAAACCCCTTTTTTTTTTTATAAAAGAAAGGAAATATGTAAATATGGACATGGTTAAGAAAAACAAAATTTAACAAAAATGTATATAAATAGAAATAATACCTGAATGGCAAATGTTAAACCCTTTATTGACTTTCCATGTTCAGCAAGTAATGCTTCGGTGGCATATACAACTCCACGCCCTGTTGCGGCCTCCCTACCCAGTGAACCACCAAGATCCTGGCATATACAGAAAACAAACACAGTGCTTCGATGAGTTCTGATTTTAATTTGCATGATATAGCTAATTATTGGTTTTTTCTTCTTTTTTCCAATCTTAACTTACAATTGGTTTTCCTGTAACAACTGCAGGAGAGTAACCATGGAATTTTGAGTACTCATCCAGAATCCAAGCCATGGTCTGCACATATATATCAAATAAACCATAAATTTTATTTGCTGACAAATGAGTTGAATAGTAAAGTGAAGTTACTATATAGTCACCTGAGCATTAGTACCCATATCCGGTGCTGGAACATCGGCATTAACTCCGATAAGATCATGAATTTTTTGGGTGAATACTCGAGTAAGACGTTCCAACTCACTTGTGCTTAAGTCTTTTGGTGAACATCCAATTCCACCCTTAGCCCCGCCATAGGGAATATCTGCTACAGCAGTCTTCCAAGTCATCAATTGAGCAAGGGCATTCACCTCATCAGGATCAACCTATCGGCAAAAAGTATGAGTAACTTCTTAGAACAATATAGAATCAACAGGAAGAGAAAATGTCAACCTTGGTTCCTCAATTACAATTGGATATCAAATTAAAGGTTCTTGCTGTTATAGAAGTTTGGGAACTGGATGCAGTAGTTGGAGGGTCAGGAAGTATTATTTACCTTGTTAAGTAATCTCTTGGGGTCATGAAATGCAGGCTTCTTGGCCCATTGATGGAACAAAAGGGAAATGACAGCTCGGTCTTCTGCACTAAACCTGTAAACTTATGATGAAAAATTGAATTAAAAATGAGGAGGATTTGAATACAGTTGTTCCCAATATTTCTACGACCTTCAGTTCATCACAGATGTGTGTTTGAGAAACACCTTTTCAAGAAGTTATTGCTGTTACAGTTTTCATGCTCACTAAGCTCTGTGGATGATTCATTGAATAAATTATCAACAGAAACATGCTGCATCGTATTCTTTTCAGGAGATCCTGTTCTGAGACTAACAGAAACCCGCGGTTTCTTGCTCAGTTTGCGGGTAAGTTGTTTCTGAACAAGCTGAGATCAGCTCGTCCTACAAAATAAATAACCAGATAGCATCTAGATTACATAGCCAGAAGGATAAACAAATATTAAGACTGAATAATCTGAAAACAAAGCTATTAACTTTCACTAATTGCTTTGGCCGGCATGTTATCAATGTACAAATTTCTAAAAACAACGCACCTATATTTGCTACCATCCTTCCAATGATCACAGTATACAAGGCCACAGTGACACTGTCTAAGAATGGAGTTTTGTGCTATTAAAGTATGGTGTGGCTTAGAGTTCATTCATCTTAACTACAGACAATTGAGTTCGATATCTTTCCTAGTTTTTTCTCAATTTGAATATTAAACATGCGCGTTGTATGTCAATGTACCCTGGAATGGTTTATAATATCAAGATTTTATTACTGAAGATTTTGGAGTACTGGATTCAGTTGAAAATGATATAACTATAAAGGTATACAAGAAAGAGCAATATGCTCTTTGTGCACACTTCGAGCATAACTTTTACATTGAGAAGATCTATAATTGAAAGAAGGTTTTACCCAAGCCTCCAATAGGTGATTTGGAATTTCTTTAAGAAATCGTGATGGTTGAAGAACCTGAAAAGAAGTTTGCTGATGCTTAAACGAAGATTATAAAGAGGTAATGCAGAACCCAAAAGCAGTTAGTTGTCTCCACCTGCCAATTGGAATCCATAATCACGTATAGCATGAAAAGTTTCTTGCGCGCTCGAGTCATCGCCACATATAACAAGCGTCTCTCTTCCTAACATTTGTAGTGCAAGTCAGATAATAAAGAATTTTTTAAAAGCTCATCAGAAGGTCTTGATCCAAACACTTAAAGCTTACCTCAAGTGATGTAGCACTCTCATTCAGAATGCCATTATATTCATGCAACAAGGGAATCAGCTTCATTTGCCTGGGTTTCCAAATATTAGGCGTATAAGTGATAACAGATAGTAAACAAATAATTCCTGTTCCTAATCAAACAGCATCTTGTAGCAAACTGCATATATTCATAAAAGTACTATGTCATGTAACAGCCAGGACTTGAGCTACAGTAAAACCAATAATCATATTAGTACCTTCACAATGAAAACCGTGTCCCACTCTAAGCCTTTTGACTGCAAAATAGAAATGACCAAAAGAGTTGATGACATCTGTAGAAAAGCTGCCATTTGCAGCAGAAACCAAACTCCAAGGACAATAGCTAAAATTCATGGCAGTCAGAGTGCAGCAGAACCTGATGGATTGTGGTAATGGTAACAGAGTCTTCATTATCATGCTTTCTTGAACGAAAATTTTTCTCTTTCACGTCCAGATATATAGTCAATAAAAGCTTTAATTGTAGTCATGCAACCTTTCCCTTCTGTTGTATTATCATTGCAACGTTCTGCAACAGTATGTACAGTTGTCAAAAACAGGGAGACGTCATCCAACAGATACTGCAACACCTGCATGGTGGGGCAACCCAATTATGGTTTCTTTACCAACAAAAGAATACTTCCTCACTTGACGAAATGACGCTACATTTAATATTGCCGGCAAGAATCAACCTAAAAAATCCTCATATTGTCTAATGCATCATGAAAGTGGAAAGTGAAGAATAAAGAAATGCATGCTTACAGATCGAAGATCATTATCTTCATTCAGCAGCTTGCTTCCATCAACATCAAGCACTGCTCGTTGTTCAAGAAGATATTTCTACAGAAGCAAAGATTTCAGAAGCAAAAGTTTTACTGTGCTAATAGAACAATTATGCAACATTACTTGTACCAGTCGTAGCAAACAATGCAATAGGATTAGGAAACTGAGAAGTAAAAAACAAGAAAAGAAAAGACTAAAACCCACCTAAAAGAGTTCATCATATATTGAAGAGAAAACTGAGATTGGAAGTACATGAGAAGGAGAATTTGAAGGCAAAGATATACTAAAGTGTGACTCAACAAAAACCCACTATCATTAGGTCAGTAGCTATGAACAGTATCAGCCATCATTCACTGAAATAGCAAAAATGATCACAATCAACAACAGCAATGAGCATCAATGGTATTACAAAAAATCAACTACAACGACACATCACTTATTTACATGCATCTTTTTAAACAGACAACTCCATAAAAGAAAAAACCAACTGGGGTATCATGTTTGCCACAGAAGTGATAACAGCTGAAATTGACTGTTCCTGCAAGCATGAGATGTGGTGCAAGGACAAGCTTATTAAGATATAATGCAAACAAAAAGTAGGGGAAAGATCACGGACCATCCAAAGAATAAAAAATGAGTATAGCCATACAGAGCATGCCTTCCAAAGAAAGTTAAATATAACAGAGGCAAGGGTCCAAGAAAAGGTAAAGAACTAAAGTTTCACATGTTAACAATGAATTAAACTTCATCCATCAATATATGTTGCAGCAACTGAAAATCCTCATATGATGAAGTTGAAGATCATTATATATTTGGACATCAGCAGACAAAGAAACACACACAAATCAAGTTTGTCAAGTTTTGACTGACCCTATGAACAAGTTTTGATATCATGTCTAGAGTGAGCAACACCTTACGCCCTTGCGTCAGTTGACTCCTGTGATAAATTACATGGTCAAAGAAAGAATATGTTACAAGAGATTTGATGCTTCATGAGTCAATTGCAGACTATGGAGAGGCATAGGGCACAAAGAAATGGAAAGACACATAAAATTCAAATAAAGAATCTAACAATCACTCTAATAACCATAATTCTGCAAAATATTGGATATATAGATACTCTGTAGAAAGGAGGATTTTCTAGGACACAAAGCACAAGAAGATATTCATTGTTGAAAGGCATTTTCTCATGTTTGAACACTTTTTTGCCTATACAATTATATAAAAAAATCACTTTAATAGGCTAAATTATCTGCATATTTCTAGTTAAAAAACTTGTAGTGTTTATTTTGAGATCTTAGAAATATAATAACCTGATATAAAATACACATGCAGCACCTGCAGGTTTAAATTTCCATATAGAGCTCTCAACAATGACTGGAGGGAGGTAATTGCAAATACAGCATTTTTTTACCTTTCTGTGTATCTATCCTGTTTTCTTAACAATCAAATCAGTTATAGACTAATAAACAAAAACTAATCCTAACTGCTTCACAAATTATTCTGTCAGAGAGTCGCTTCAAATACTTGTTACAGAAAATCCTACTTCACAAAATTAAAGTTCAACAGCTTCAATAAGTTGAGCAGACATTCAACATCTCAAAGACTTTCTAGTTGTATAATTCTGTAGCCTGTAGGGTATCAAACGACATCATCTGGAACATAGACACAAGGAAGTTATGCTTAATAGGTTTACAGTGCATTATTGGAAATGTATAAAAACACCAACCCTCTTGTAGGGAATACTGCCAAGAATTTGCACAAAGGATGAATGATATCATCAACTAGTAACAAGAAGTGCATTAAATATAAATTTTTACATAAGTCACAGTTGTATGAGTTCAAACTAAGTTTTCTAAAAAGAAATAATATAACAAACCTCTTAAAGGTTCCTGATATCTTCGCACTAAATATGTCACATGCTGCTGAAATAAAGCTGCATTTTCTTACAGTTGAAACCTTGTCAATGTGTTCAATCACCTGAAAAAGTGATCAGAAAGTATTGAGACTGCAGTTGAATAGTCAAAGAGGCTTGAACCTAGAAGTTGTCCCCTAAGGCTTTACTTGGGGTGATTAGCTTGAATAAGATGAATTGTACAAGTTAGCATGATGTTTACTTTGAGGGATGGGCCCCCGGACTTGGAGGCCTGGCCCCAGTATTAGTTCAGTCTTAATAACTCAACCAATGGCCTAATCGAATAAAGAGTAAAATTACCCCATCACGGTCTCACCCCCCTGCCTTGTTCCCCATCTCCCCCATTGTTTCTTCCTCCCTGCCACCCCTTCCTTCTTCCTTGTCCCCTCTCCAACCCCTGCCTTCTTCTTCCCCACTCAACGGCGCCCCCAGCCTCCTTCATCACGCCATAAAATGCCCTTATTATGCATTTAATAAAATGAAGTAAACATGGGATGGGCTCAATCCCAGCTCCACAATCAAAAGAAGTAAACAACCTACAATTATACCAGCTTTTTTTTAATCATCCAGTTAATAGAAATTTATGTTATCACCCTAATTACTCATAACACAAGTAAACGGGGGCTAAAAGTAAAACCTAGTATAAAAGACTAGGTATACCTTCTTCTTTTCCTCTTTATCAAATGGAAGCAAAGCCTTGAATACTCGACGAAAGGGGCCATCGTCACAACCAGGCAACGTAGTACTCAGCATGGCTATAATGGCTCGGACCACCTGTTATGGAACAAAACTTGCTTAGTAAAGAGATGAATGGCAGCAAGACCAGACGGTCCATACCAACTGCTTTCTGCAGTTTTAAGTTGAAGCTCTTTACCTATTCAAATATTAATATGCTGTATCATGTCAGTCTGCCTCCAAAAGTCCTTTTTTTCTTTTCTTTTTGGGGTGGGGGTTGACATTCCCCTTTCCGGGTTATCAAATATCTATTTGCATGCACTCCAATTGTTTTTGTTTAAACTCCAAAAATAAACTCCCCCCTTCCCCAACGGCCATAACAAATAAACATCACAGAGAGTTCCACAAAAATAAAATGAAATGTGTGGCTACCTTTTTGCGATAGAAAGCCACCCCATGAATGTTAAATGGAATTTTTCTATCGCGGAATGCACTTTGGAATACTTTCCCCGTCACCTGTTCAAAGGAGGATAGGCAACACTAAGTTTTTAAAGGACATGCAAAGTTTAAGTTCTCCCAAACTCTGGTTGTAAATAGACTAAAAACAAAACAAGAATAACTTAACCTGCCTCCGGTAGAGAACAGCAATATTGCCATAGGAGCACTTCGCAGATGAACCATCTGATGTAATTTCCAGTATTTTATCAACCACAAAAGCACACTGTGCCTCTTCGTTGCAACATTCCTTAATAGTTATCTGATCAATATGATTCCAAAATCTAAATTAGTGACTGCAGAAAGGTAAAAACTCAGCTTTACGAAGGATTATTACCTTAGATCCTGAAGAATTATCAGTCAGAACATCCTTCGACTTGCATCGTTTTGAATTATTTCGTATAAGAAATGATGCAGCTTCAAAATACAGCGAGTAGACCTGTAATTTTTATTTAGTCTGACCTAAATAGATGATGAGAAGCATCATTATCAAGACACCTCATAACTAAGTTGTAGCATTTTATAGATAGGTTGGATTCTTGAAAAACAAAAGGCTTATTATCAGCCTAACCTCTTTGTACATTGGGAAATCTTTTCTGAATGAATCAAATCCACAAACATCAGCACCATTGAAACTGAATATTGACTGCATAATGATACTTTGATTAATCAGACAAAATTTACATCTTTTCAAGAAAGCCAGAAAAGTAAATTCAGAAAAAAAGAATTATAAAGTTTCAGATTGAAGGGTATTAAGAATGAAATGCACCTGATCTTCATCCCAACAATAGTTATGCGTTTGTGCGATGCAAGAATGCGCAGCAAGCCATATTGCATGGCACTTGTGTCCTGAAACTCATCAATCACGATTGCTTTCCATGATTCTTGGCACTCTTCAAATACTTCAGTCAAAAACAGAATTTAATAAAAAAGACAATCATTTATAACATGTTGAATCAACACTTATACATGTTCAGATGGTAAACCTTCTGGAAAATCGGTCAGTAGCTTCACAGAATAGCTGATAAAATCATGGTAATCCAAAGCATTACAAGATTTTAGTATGTCGTTGTAGTTCTGAAGAATTATTGCCTGAACAAGATATCAAAACAACATAGATAAAAGAAGTAGCAAAAGAGGGAAAGGGGGGGGGGGGGGGAATTATTTAAGTCACAGCTTACTCCTGTCTCATCACCCATTTTATGAAAATCTTCAGGTGACCTTCCAGCAGCTTTAGCCTGAAACAAACCAAGTTTTCAGCATGAGAATAAGTAATATACAGTTTACTTTTCCATAAGCAAAAGCAAGACATTTCTTGGAAAATGTAATAAAATCCAGAATGTGCATCTCTGACCAAATTAAACATTGATTTCATACTTGCTGCAATCATGAGGTCTTTCAAACTCTACAGATTCTAAAAGATTACAATATGTATCCTAACTTTCTAGCTAAGGGAATTTTCCCCTAATCAATTGTACTTTTAGAGGTACACATTTGCAAGTATTGTATAGCAGTATAGAGGAAGAGATCAACTTTCATACTACTAGATCAACAAACTTTAAAAGACGTAAAGAACATTACATTCTTATTCAGAAATGTAAACTGGTATAAAGGTAAACACATGTTTTTACCTGGGTCACAAACTTGAGCCATTTCTTTGACTTGTCTTTAAAATGTTTAGGAGAATTAATATCAGACAACTCATTGAGCTTGCAAACCTCATTATTGGCCCTTCTCCTTCCATCCTCCAACAGGCGGACAGCCTCTATGATAGCCTTTCTCTGTTGGCCATGCCCATATATCAAAAAATCAGGGGTGCGGCCTATCCTATTGGATGAACTAACATGTTAATATTTCTATGGAAACATATGTTTTACGAAAACATGACTGAAATTGAGATGAACTATATAAGAGAAGAGTGAGAACATTATGCATCCAGGGAATGAAACTCAAGTATGTTTGTTTTAACAGTAAATAAGATGTCCGATGTTCTATGGACAAAAGTTAGAACAGTCTGTCATCCATGGAATAATAATGCATACATTTTTTATGAATATCCAAGAAAGGGAATAGCATTGACAAGTCAATGAAAATTTTGAGTTGGATAGAGATAACTGATAAAATGGACGTGTTTGGTTGCACCAAGTTTGGTTATTAAAAAGCACATTGAGGATATTGGTTTTATGTATTTTCTCCTCAAAAGGATAATGAAGGAGATGAGACTAATATGGTTTTCGTCCATTATGTGCAAGCAAACTCTACCAAGTACCCTAGATATATTTGAAGAATCTATGGAAAGAATACAAACAAAATGGAAAACTCTGTGAAACTAATAATAGAAATACATAATTTTACATGTTGAAACTTGAAAGCAACCAAGAAAGGGTTGCAATCAACACTATACAGAATTTCTTTGCAACAACATTTTTCATTAACTAAAAGGAAAAGAAAAAAGGGGGAAAGGTAGGAAAAGAACAAAACAAATTCTGGAGTATAACATACTATATATTTTTCCATCTTAAGAGTGAATGGTTCCAATTACATTAGGTACTCACAAGCTGTGACCTGTCAAAAGCAATGTCTGTTCATCTTTCAAGTAGGACGGAAATATGCATGTGATGTTACACCACATAATTAATTTTGACCTGGTTTTTGCCTGCAATATGCCTACAAACTGGCAATATATTGAATTAGGTGAACAGCAATTTCCTAATTCTTTTTTTGTGAACTTATTCCCTCAGCAAAAATAATAAAAGCAATGCAGAATCAAATTATCTTTCATGGGGTTTGACATGTACATACTTCTCAGCATGCGAACGACAAAGCTGCAAAGAAAATGAGTGGAATGTGCTGATAGTGAGCTCTTTTGCTGCTGCCTTCCAGCAATTGCTCCTATCCTCTCCCGCATTTCAGCTGCAGCAGCTGTAGTAAATGTCATCGCCAGAATATTGGATGGACTGATACCTGGAATTATTCAAAGAATGCAGCTGAGAGAAGCATGACTAAGAGTGGGGGTCCAAGCAGACCAGTTAAGCCCCACTTAATATGAAGGAAAAATGATAAACTTGATTAAGATATGCATTCAGTCGTATAATACTACCTCATATAGAAGCATTAGAACACGACCAACCATGGTGGACGTCTGAAACATGAACCAGAATGTTATGATAATGAAAAGTAAGTAATATGCAATTCAAAATATTGGAGAGAAGCAGACCTTCCCGCTTCCTGGTCCAGCAACAATCACCAAAGGAATTGAAATGTCATTACATGCTGCTTCCTGCTGCTTATCATTCAGCGACTGAATATACTTTGCATACTCCTCGGGCATATTCTTTGTTAGTTTATTCTCTGATTTACCTACCCGTTCGACTCCAAATGCTTGGTCAACATTAGAATTTAGAATTTCTTTGGATTTTAAAGTCTCATAACTAACTTGAGGATTTGTTATGACAACATCCTCCTCACAACTCTTAACAATAATCTCATTTTCTGTTCTGTTCATTGTTGTATCATCCCTTTCAGAATTTCCAGATGATTTTTGTTCGCATAGAGCATCAATTTCTTCTAAAATTGACTCCTCAAAATCATCACGAGAAAATTAGATGTCAAGATAGAGTCCTTCATGTCAGGGAAGACTAGTGGTTTCATTGAATTGCTACTCAAACTTGACTTGAATCCATATGAGCTGTCATGTTGTCTTGATGGTGAACCATAGGAATTTAAGATTGATCCATCTTCCGAAAGAACCTAGTTTCCCTACACCAAAACCTTCATCCTTCAATTCATTTGCAGAGCTAGAGGCATCTCCCACACATTGTCTGCTTCTGCATTCAGCTTGCCTAACAGGAGTTAGAAGTATTTCACTCTTAACCCCATTATTCACATCATCACCACTCCAATTTGACAACATGCTGCTGTTCAAGGGATCTTGGTATGATATGTTTGTAGAAATCTTCGACAGAGGCACCTCTTAATACCATCAACTTGAACAAGGCTTTTTCGTTCTTTTCTCATCTTCAGACCTATACCAGCCAAGATTCAACTATCAGGGATTCCATTCGTTTACTCATCTATCAGCAGCAAATACGAGTGATGAAGAAAATCAATTGATTACACGTAAGACAGCATAAGAGAGGAGAATATAACCATCAAAAGGAAACTAATATTATTTCAACACAAATAATAAAAATCAATAATCAGAAACGTCCATTAATTTTCTCGAAACGGCCAAGAGTAAGAAAACAACAAATTGACACAAAAGAATGCTGAAACAGCAAACCACTGATCATCGAGACTCACTTTTGATTGCTCGAGAGATGACAAGATGGCGCCAGAGTCGAACCTTGGCCGTTTGCGGCAAGGAGTGCCTTGGCTGCTCTGAAACTTTTCGAAATTCGAGCCCGTTGCTCCGCCGATAATTCACCTCCGGCAGGTATAACCACCGCATTCTCCTTGTTGTTCATCTCCGTATCTTCATAAACAGCGAAGTGAAAAGAGTAAGAAACTTGAAGAATCGATTGAACCTAGGAATCAGAAAGCGAGCATTGGAAAGTGCAGTTTAAATTTTCCCTCCCATGAGCTAATGTCAATTTTGTTGTCTTTGGGGACGTTTAAATCTTTCAAAAATTCTGCTCAGACCCCTATCTTTAACTAATCACAAATTTACTCCTCTCACTTGCCACAAGTCTTAGGGTAAATAATATTTTCTCCCCCAGCTATTTTCTTAACCAACACTTTATTTCAACTTATAGAGTACTACAATGATTAAACAGCTAAATTTTCACTTAAATTTCACAAATTCTCAACCTCATTGAGGATGTAATGTTTGTCAATTTATTTGACTGTATTATGACTTGATGATGACCGACTTAAATGAGTTTTAACGAGACAACCATAATGTAGACTACATGTGATAAAATAAAATTTATGTCTTGAACCGTTAAATATTTGATAAATTAAAATATTGGTAAATTATATCGAGCCTTTTTTTCATGAAGTTTAATATATTATAATTCTTTTTGTTTAAAAAATTATAAATACATTGTGATTGCGACATAATTATATAACCCTTGATCAGTAAGGTGAAAATATCAACTTTCCTCTTTGTTTAAATTTTAATTTATAAGAAAATTTGAAAAATGATATTGGATGGACTTTATTATTAAAAGAATTGTAAAAATATGATAATTGGATGGATCTTTATTATAAAAAAAAAATGCATACCGAACAATCCAATATAAAGTTTGGATGACGAATTTTGTTATTAGAAATTGTCGATAACTCAAAGAATTTCACGTAATTTTTTCAAGTAATTTCACATAATCAATATTATAATCTAAACTAGTAATATGGCACACTCAAATGTGTGTGCATAATTAATTAGATTTAAATTAATAATAATCTTATAAATAATATTAAATTAAATAAACATACTAACTAAAAGTTTCAAAAATTATTACAAAAAAATAAAGAATAAAAAAGAATGTGAAGGTTAAGAATAGAAAGATGGCAAGAAGTTAAGAATAGAGAAAATGCAAAATTAAGAAAAATAGAAAGAGAGAGAAATAGAAATTAATAAAAATATTAAAAAATTGACAGACCAAATAATTGAAGATACCAAAATGGTAATTTTCTATTATATAAAGGTATAGATTTTCAATATGGTAAGTTGTTCAAAATTAATTGAAATAAGACAAGTAACGTAGTGTTCATCC